>VZRL01000791.1:1188173-1330758 GCA_013397895.1 Origma solitaria
AAAAGAAAGAGCCTGAGTTCCTTAATACATTATCCTGAGAAGGTACTGCCTCTAGATCTAAGCAAAGTGGGCCCCAGGAGCTGTATAAATGTAGCATTGTGGTTTCTATTCCAGTAAACTACTCCGGCTGAGAAGTGGATTACATTAGCCTAGAAACAGGATCATGCTGACACCACTGCCGAACTCCCGTTTTGCATCTTCTTTATATATTACTGCAACTAGAACAATTACATTTGTTCTGATCATTATTTGAAATACCTGTGCAACAGGCCACTATATTTGACTTAATAAAAAAATTTCAACTCAAATTAAATGGTTCCCAGATCTTCTCAGTTAATTGGTTCTGAAAAAACCTGCATTTTTCTTTTGGCAAACTGAGGTCATAAAAAGCAAAGCAACATTTTTAAAAGAAAAGTCATTAAAGTTGGTTTGCATTAAATTAATTAATTAATTTAATTAATTACAGCTAGTTGCATTGGCTTTTTAAATGTTTTACCCCTACTTTTTTTTAAAATTTAAAGTATTTACAGTGCTCAGTAAGCATATACAAACTACAAAACCAAAATTTTCCCAGTAAAAATAAATTTAATAACATTTCCATTTAATATTTGAATTGAAATTCTCAACAATAATCCCCCTTAGAAGTGAATGTTATATCAGCACATCCTTTACACTAATCTTTGGAATTTCTTCAGTCCAAGCAGAAAATGGAGTATGATATTTATATAGTCACTCTACCATGAAGGTACAGAGGTCACTTTTGAAAGAGTTCTTCACTTGTAATGGTTCTAAGTCTGTGCATATTTCAGGAAAATTACCTCTCTCTTCACTGACAACAGATACTCCATTCCCAGTGAAGTCAACAGCTGCCATACGCTGTTTTGCACAAAGCTGGTACAGTGACCTCCAATACACAGCACCCAACAAGAAACTGCCAGAAGGAAGGTTTTTGTGTTGGATTTACATACAGGTCCGTATCATATATTATAAGAGAGCAATGCTAGCTAATACCTGCCATTTTAGATCTTTACAAAATGTAACAATTGCACTTAGTTCAGTCAGGACATCAGGTTTCAGTGATGTGATGGCTCACATGAAGCAACATCCTACAACTCTAACAATATTCTTCATGTTCTGTTCTACCACTGCACCAGTAATTTTGTTAGTAACCTTAAGATTCTTTCTTTTCCTTTTTATTATTTTTTGCCAGCAATTATTGACTACTACAATGAACACAGGAAGAAGTGAAAAACAGCAAAATCTTAAACAAGACTTTTTCCCGGCAGCAGAAAGGTAAAACAATGTTCTGTATGAAATGCCGAGGTCATGTAGAATAAAGTCTTCTGTCATTAAGTTTTCTTGTCTTAATGGCCCCTGGCTTGCCATGCTACAAAAACAGACTCAAGATTTTTCCTAATTTTACCACATATTCACACAGTCCCTGGATGCATTAACTGAAGCTACACCCCAGAGCAGCCAAACTTTGAAAAAGGCTTTCTCCTTGAGAATAAGGGACAACCCTAACAGGAGAAAAAGGTACATACATGAACGGAAAATCTAGGGAAATCTTATTTCCTTTAGTACACAGACACATTTTTGAAATAATATTAAATTTTACTGATAGGAAATTCATTATAAACATGAAAGGATTTATAGAAGTATAATTTAGTATCAGTTTTAATGGATTTCATTTTGTTTGGTTTTAAAAATAAATTCATGAACCACACTCCATGTTAAATTCCCCCTCCAAAAAACTTCACTGAAGTGAAAACTGTTTGAGGATTCTACAATCTATTGTAATCTGATTACATAAGGACAATTTTTATTGCAAAGTAAATAATTTAGGTAATTGCAAAAAATATGAGAATGTTTCCTAGCTGAAGACTCCTGACATACACAAATCCTTGGCTGAATCTATAACCACACAACATTAGGCCTTCTAGGAAATACTAGATTATCAATATTTTTACTCTATCTGCAAAAAGTAATGTTTTCCAGTAAAACTAAATCAATTTATTTGTATTTTGTTTGATCATATGAAAATATAAAGCCTCATTTCAGGCAGTGTATCTCTGTGTGAAATGTCTTTTTTTTTTTCTTTTTTACCTTCCAATGATGAATAGCTACTTATAACCAATGAATTTGTCTCTGGTACTTTTTTTGAACTTAACCTTAAATGAATGCATTATCTTATACATTTCATCATGCAAAGAAACAGAATGTTCTACTTGCAAGACTTCTGCTTGCAAGAAACACTCATTATAATCTGAAAATTATAAGTGACATTGTGTCACTGAAAAGCTCTGTATCACCTCCTATGAGGTTACCTTTGAAAATGGGATTTTAAAATTGACACCTGAGAATACTCACTTAGCTCCCAAAAGGAACTCTCAAAACCAAGAACACATATTATTGTCCTTTTACCTGCACAGTATGCAAGTAATTTTCTCATGTAAAACTAAAACATTTCTTCCTATTCAAATTTTATAAGTTCTCCTTTAAATCTGAAACATTGACAGAGAAATGACTGAATGAGATGAGGAAAATTAAATTTTTCTGTTATATGGTTATATAGAGAACAAGAAGCTAAAGACAATTTTAATTTCCTAATTTCCATTTATTTCCAGATGGGAGATGTTGCCCAGATTTAGCAAAAGTATTACCTGCAAATAGCTGCACTTAGTCAAGGTTCCAACTACTTGATTTTAGCTTTTCTTTTTTTTTTTTTTTTACATTTTCAAATATTCTGAATGTGGTTTCATTAGCGCTTTGAAAATAATCAAGTCAGCACTGAACTATTTGCCCTTCAACTGTGTAGGAATGATTAATGATTGGGAACACCTTGAAAATGCCATTGTCTAAGTCATCTGTAGTCACAGAGAAAAATACATGCTTTCAACCAAGTCTTTAATTGTTTTCTCAGCCAGAAGAGTAGCTAACCTATTGCTGGCAATACATGGAGCTTTTTTCCTATCATTATGTATCATTTTAGCTGTTGGTTAATCCTGAAAAAAATTATTTAATTGGCTGTCACAGTCAGGTAATGGATGTGAACAACTATGGATAATAGTATCGTATTCCTTTGCTGCTTCTGCTGCAGCCTTCTCATTTTCTGCATTTGCACAATTCTCCACAAAAACAATAACAACAACACTGTCAAGAGTCCTGTCCTCAGAAAAAATGCAAGAATTTCTTGTGTGATACTTTTCAGGTTTTTACTATTGCAAACCAGACAATTTTTTTTTTTTCATTGTAGAACCTGTATCTTGATTGGAGATGGAGTGAGACTGTAACGCATTAAAGCTGTTACTGGCATTTGTGTGAGGCTGATACTCGATCAACTGAAAATAGCTACTTAATTAGGGTCCAGTTTAGATTACAATAATTCTGTGCCCTCCCACACCCCTTGTTTAACATGCCAGCACAGCACAACACACCACTAACACTGTCTGCATAAGCTTGGATCTAGTCTAATAAACTCTGTAAGGGATAAAATCTCCTTTAGTTGTCAAATGACTGGTCCTCACCAAGGTGGGAAATCCTATTTGTAAATCTAAAGCTGTTCTGGAAATAAGTATTAAACTTTGCTTTTATATTTCAGTCCAAACCATTCAGTGTGAAGTATGCTTTAAAACTTAATAATGGTAGACCCTGTTACATTCAAACAGTGTCATAGAAATATTAAGCATTATGGTTTAAAAGGGAATATGGGATGGGGCTGTTAGGGAAACGGGAGAGAAATGGGAGCAAAAGGACTATATCTCTAAGGTCAGTGAGTCTCGCCCTTATTGCACTCAGCTGTAGGCCACAGGTGAACACACCTAGAAATGTTCTTTCTTTATGCCTTTGTCATGTTTAGATTAGGAGTACAAAGAGCAGGGTTTGAGATAGTCTGTCTTAGTAGAAAATGTCCCAAATATTACAGTGACACTCATGATGTCTATTTAGTCTGCAATTTGATGCACTAGAGAAGATTAAAAGTGGGTAATCTCTTCAGAGTTTGAAGGTCATTTTCAATAAAAGTGTATTTTTTCCAGCCCAGCTTACCACTAAAATGAAAGTTCAATCAACAACTGAATTGTAAAAATTATCCTGCAAAGGGCTGTCTGATTGATACAGCTGCCTATTTAGTTGTGTGACAAATGAGTGAAAGAGGAAATGCTCCCTGAAATATGGGATGAGTGGTTCCCTCTTCCTGAAACAGTATATTTCAATGCCTGATATCACAACAGTGAGAGTAATTCCCTTGAGCACAGCCCACCTTTAGCTTCCCTGACTTATCACATCTTACCCTGGGCTAGATGGAGGAGAGAGTTGTCCTCTGTGAAGTGGAACATCTTATGAACAGACTTTTGATAATTTGAAGAGGTACTTTGGTCATACCTATTTTTGGTATTGATGGAAGTAACTAGCTCCACAGCAACTGCTGCATGATGTGTGCTTATTGTTCATCAGATTGCATGCTGGATAAATTACGAAAAGTCAGGAACAATGCTGATTTCAGGAGAACTCTAGAAGGCTTAAAGAGTTTAGCCTTAATGTAAACCTTAGTACTACTGCTTGGCAGCTACTGCTTGGGTTTGTACCCTGTGTGCAACTTGCATTCTAATTTCAAAAATTGGTAAAAACCTCTCAGATATGTGGGGATAGGAACTGAAAGGAGTGGAATGGTCTACCAATGGAAGCCTACACTCTCATTTTGTGGAAAAAATGCAGAAAGAAATAAATTAAATCTGCTGAAGAAAACCCAGTAAAATAAAGAGTGTATTTCACATGGAGTGTACATTCAAAACTCTTGTGGTATCAAAACTAACACAAGACTTCTGTGAGGACAATAATTCTCACACAAGCCCTCAACGTTGGCCTTGCTTTCAGCAGGGCTTGGGATGAGCAGAGCAGCACCATTAGAGCTGCCTGTAACTTTTCCTGAAGTATCTCTGACAGGCTGGAGCTTCATGTTTCCAGAGGCTGCCCAGGAGCTAAATGGGGGTGTATTTACTTCACACTACATCCAACACTGTGTTTGTTGCCTAAGAGCATAACAGGGATCACCTTCCCTTTCACCACCAGTTTTCTTTGTTACCACTCTCTGTGCTCCAGTTCCCTTTCCAGATCCTAATTCCTAATTCTCTACTTAGAGTGGAAGAGTGGAAAACACTTTCCCACTTTTAGGTTTTTTTCTTTTCTTAATCTGAATTTATCTTTCCCATCAGGGTAAAGGCTCTACCTTCAAAAGATTGTCAAAAGAAATAGATGAAGAAAGATTTGGTTTACAATGGTAGAAAAATATGTAAGTTTGAAAACTTTCAAAAGTGTTTTATGTATAGAAAGACTTGCAATAACTTGCTCTTTTGTGAGAATTTGCTTTGATACTTTCATAATGTTACAAGCATCATGGTTCCATGGAGAAAATACAATGAAAGAAGCAAATTCAACATTGAGATTGTCATCACAGATATAGGGCTATTCAAGTTAGCAGTGTCAAAATATTTCAGCAAACAGCACCAATCCTCTCCATAGCAGAATGCTTTGAATAAAAAAAAAAAAAGCCAAAGAAACAAAAAAGAAAGCTCTTCTCATCACTGACTCAGCAGGAATCTTGGAGCAAGGAGGATAGAAGCTCACCTTCTTCACTGTACTATTGCCTCCTGCCTGCTTCAGAAAGTTATTTCACTGATTTCCTGCTATTATAAAGAAGGAAAGACAATTAATTTCACACTAGAAACAAAGCATGGAAAATGAGTGTAGCATTTTTCCTTTCTCTGAGAAAACATTTGTCTGTCTCACTCTGCCTGTTTTGGCTCTTTGGAGGCTGGCTTCAGCCCTGATGTATTCCAGACAAATTCTTGCATTCATTTAAAGAAAGAACTGGAGATTTTTGTCTTGCCCCATCCCCTGACATCTCTTCATGACTTCTCCTCACTCCACATTGATGGATTATCTCTTCTGCTTCAATTAATCATGTCATAATTAAAAACGCATAATGAAATTAGAAAGAATGCATTTCAGAAAACCAGCTGTAGCTCTATTCTCTCCCCTTTTGGTGGAAGACTTGTTAAATATCGCTGCTTCCTGTTTCTTTTTGGAGTTTTCTCTTGGCTTCTGTTGCTCATAAAACATTCCTGAAGACAACCTGATTGTGATGATCATGCCAGAATTGTATTTCCATGGCCTCTTCTCTTGATGTGTCAGGATTCACATGTCCTGTTGCAGCCTGTGCCTGATGAGAAACTTTGCCTTTGATGAGACATATGCTTTAAACTGGGCTGCTTTAGAGAAAAAGAAGTCCAAAGCATGCAAAGAAGCTGCAGAGGATGCACATGGCAGTGGGCAGACTTTTCATCACTCTTTTCTGGTGAGCATTGTTACTCAAAATGCTAATCAGAATAGTCACTGCTAAGGAGATTGCTGCTGGACAAAACAATGGTTTTGGGATTGACAGAGAAAGTACAGTGCTGACGCTGACCTGCAATTTAAGGCTTTACTAAGAGCAGTCAGGATGAAGAGAGTGAGAGTGAGAGAGATTCCAAATGCATAATTGAAGAAACCAAGGTTGTTAACTTAAGAATTTAGTAACACAAATGTACAAGGACAAGCTTAACTCCTGTGGAAATAGCAAAGAAATAAAAATGAATAATCCCTGATCAGATGAAACAAAGAAAGAGAAAATTAAAAGTCTGTGAATATATGGTAATGACTGTACTTAATATAATAAAGTGCATTATCAAGATCTCCTAAGAATACTTGATATCTGAAAAAGTTATAAAATTATAAAGATACTCAATAGTATCACATATTACGTCAGAAGATGTACTGACTTTATAAACATAGTTCTTGAGGTATTGCCTTATTCAAAACAGAAGCTAAACTTTAGTTTTCACAAAAAACAAATGCATTCTCAAAGACTGCACAAAGAAGACTTTAACCTCAAAACCTCTGTATTAAACAGGTTTTTTTTAATGATGGAAAGGCGGCCTTTTAACCAAAGAAGTGGAAGAATATTTTGAAACATCTTTTATGCCATGAGCAACCTAGAAAAGGAGAGGTTACCGTGATGTTTTTACATGTACTGTCACTCTTAGCACAAGAACAGTCGTAAAGGAATGGGAGACAGGGCAGTGATGAAAAAACAGATACTCATCTCAGAGTCGAAGATCAGGTACAGTGATGGTCTCACACAGAACTGTCAGTGAGAGAAAAAACGGTAAGGAACACTTTGAAAGGAGGTAAGTGGGAACATCAGATGGATAAAAGTTGTCTTCCAGCTGTTCCTTTCCAGTGTCACTTTTAGGGTACCTCCTGAGGCCATGTTATGTCTTAAGAATCCACATGCCACTCCACTAGAGTACCCAAGAGTCCCTGAAACTTGCACTCTTACAACACCGTGGTTGGGAGACAAAAAATTATAACCTTCTCTTTTGTTTCTCAAAAAGCTGAGATACTGAGGGTGTTCATGTCTTCTCCAAGATGCAGGATAGCTACAGCTCACCAGGGATTTTTCCACATTTCAAACCACCCTGCCACCCATCACTGAACATTTTCAAGGATCAAAATAAATAAATACATACAATTCTGCGTTTGCTCAAACTGAACACTAACTCCTTGACTGCATCCCCACAGCTGAATAAAGGGAGACTACACACATAGCTCAAGCACCACACATCCAGTCATTCACCTTGCTTCACTGCCAGCTGACTTCCTTACCCTGTTCCTTTCAAGGTAAATCTGCCATAGAGGCAGCTAAAACTAGGAAATGTAGACACACACCAGTTGGTGCCACTCAGTCTTGGGGACAAGTATTGGTCCCTGGATATCTTTGATTTAGCAGAATAGGCATACCCAGGTCACAAACTCTAAATTTATTACATCATAAATAGGATCCAAAAGGAGACTTTAAAATGCTCAGTGACAGAAATCACAGAAATACATGAAGCCACAGTTAGAAGGGGAGTTGTATCCTATATCCACAGGATGTGAATAGGTGTTACTCTCATTAAACAAAATGATGCACAAAAAAGCCAACTGTGCAGAAAGTAGGAGAAAAAGCTCATCTATAAAAGCCCTGATTTGCATATGAGGAAACCACAAATGTTTAACTGCTCTAAAAATAAGATGACTGTTTTGCCACACAGACACAAGAAGATGGTCTGTAATGAATCTGTGTGCAAACCTTTCTTCCTCTTGGCCTCCAAAGGAGCCAGGGCAGCCCTGCACCCTCTGCACTGCTGGCTCAGGCAAAAACAGACCCTTCTCTGCTTCTGCACTACTGGGAGCACACTTTAAGGAGAGGGTGAGACTTCACATTCGAAATATATAGCCCATGAGACTGTGCTGGCTGCCCTAGTAGGCTGAGTCTAGCCTTCCCACATTTCCAAGCTTAAAAACACTCCAGATCACAGCTTGCCTCTTCAGAGGAAAACACAGCAGGCAAATGTGCTCATGCTTCAACTAGCCTTCACAACAGAAGCAAAGAGGCATTTTCATAGGATAAGTATCTGGGGGGCAATCCTTGCCTCAGTTTCTTCACCCCTTGCGTATTTTTTTTTTTGATTTTTATCTAGTTTTGTGGGCAATTCCAAGGCCCTGATCTACATTGATCCAACAAACACTTTCTACCAAGACTTCTTGTGTTGGGTGATTTGACACTCAGAATTAGTTCTGACCCCTGTAAAACCCTTCTTTTCAAGACCAAGTTCATAAAATTCCAGTTTCTCTTTGACATAGGTCCATTCTTTTTTATGTAAGACTTATTAAAACACCTCTTGACATTGGTAATTCTTCATTGTCCCTACTCAGGGGACAAGGGACACCAGACGAAACAGCAGATGGCTGATTGCCATTCACTGGGCTGTTCAATGACAGCAATTTCAGGAGTCCAGGCTGTTCCTATCAGTTTTATATGAGCACATTTGTCTCATATTCACAGCCTACATCACTCCCAAGTTGGGGAAATTCAAAAGGCGACTACCAGAAATTTTCAGTACCTGATATCATGAGGGAAAAAAAAAACCAAAACACCTAAACAAGAGATTTTGAGATCTATCTTGCAAAGCTAATTAGGGAAAATTAAATATAGTCCTGTAATGATGTGTAAAACAAACTCACTCCCTAAATCAGCATGTCTTCTAGCACTTCACAATTAATTCCTGATACTGGCATATAGTCTTTACACTACATTATAAAGAATAAAAAGGAATTATGCTACAACTTTTGAACTGATTATACTGCCATCAATGAGAAGGAATTAATATGGGAGTAGCTTGTGTGGGAAAAATATTTTATCTCCAGCACAGCTTCACTCCCTAACTAGAAATGAAATAGTTAATATAAACAGGTGATAACACAAGCACTCCTGATATGCTGTGCCTAAACCCCCAGCACCAGGCAGGTAATTTTACATAAGGGCAGCTGCATCTCCAGCCCAAGGGAGGAAGGCACTCCATCTGTTGCCATGGAAACACTCCCACCCCTTTGCTCCCCGGGCCCTCTGCTGGTCCCCTTCCTGTTGCTGTGGTAACTACTTGACATCAGTCCTGCTTCTCCCAGTCCTGCATCTCCCCTGTGGCCCCGAGTCCCAGTTGGAACCCACCCCTCCTTCAGCCGTGAGCCCAGGTTACACACTGACATCAGCCCTATGCAGCCGGAAATTTAACCAGGAAGACTTAGGGAAAGCACCAGTTTCTGTCAGGCAGAAGAGGTTGTGGAGGTTCTGTTTGTTTTGTTTGGATGTATTTATGCAGGGATATGCTATAGGGGAAAGTCATATGGGGTCAATATAATGTTTGTGTGCCATTTTCTGAGGTACATAGAACCAGGATGATCCTTTGACCAGAAGTGCTTGTCACCAGTAATTAACTCTGCAGCAGTCTTTTTTCTGGTGTTTTTTTCTGTTATTATTTAATGACAAAAACAATAAGATTGACCGAGCCACATTTCCCCGACTCAGTATCTTTTGGCTTATTAATTTTTTTTTTTTTCCTTTCTGAATACTGTTCTTAAATTGGAAGAGGTTTTATTATTACTTCTATTTTGTTTTTCCCAATTTCAATTTAAGCGAGATGGAAAGAAATGTTTTGCTTAGAATCTTGCAGTGTTTCTTTCTGAATCTTGCTGAAAGTTCTCCTGCCTTGAACACTTTCCACTGCAAAGATATAAATCTGGTAAGCTTTCTAGCATAAGTTTTCTGAACTTTACATTACCACTTTAAACTCTTCCAGTTTAGTAAATCTTCTTTCACCAAAAAAGAGGACAAGGCTTTCATGGTCTATCATATTTACTGAATTGTACAGACAACTGGAAGTCCAGCAAGAAAACATATGGAAGTCCAAGGGATAAAAGTGGCTTCCATTTTTACCTGATATCAATACACATTCACAGTATCTTCTTCACTTGAGCATCTCCAAACTTGTAACAAGAGAGAAAAACTAAGATCTAATTCAACAACAACTTATGCCAATACAGGAAAAGAGAGATCCCTTTTCCATGGCAATTTTCTATTTTACTGTTTTTCTCTAAAACATATTTTATAATGCCCAGCTGTGACGTGTTTCATGTAAAAATTCATAATATACATTTCAGCTGCCAATGAAAGAGAAAAGTTATTATTTTAGCTTCAATACCAAAAACTAGTCCATTGTGAACAACATGAAAGAAGTGGACATGCTTTTTTGGTAATGGAACCCCATGTAAATCCTTACTTTTTAATTTTCTAGTATAACAGTAAAAATGAAAACAAAGGACCCAAAATACAAATTATTGAAAGCAGATTCTTCTCATTCTCAAAATGTGGAATGAAGGACATGAGAAAAACAGTTGAAATTGTTCTGGAGGAAATAATTGAGTGAAAAATGAACTAAGGAATGTGAGAATTCTTGAAAGCAGCTATTGAACAACTGAATTTTTAATTATGCACTTTTTAAAAAGTGAAAATCAGTCCTAATTGATAAATACATACAGGTGTCAGCTGCCATTACAGTGAACAAAGCTTGAGTAGCAAGCCTAACATAGTTTATATCTTTCTTCAAAACCATAAAGATGAACGCTCATCAGAGTTGGAAAGTGGCAACCTGCTGCACTTTGCTCATTTCAGTTTAGTGACTTTCATAATTAAGTGGCATTACCAGACTGGGAGAAATAAGTGATCAAATATTAAACCAAAGCATTTTCTTATCTGAAATTTCATTTGAGCTTCTTTTCATCTTGTTCTTTTTACAATACAGAGATTTAGGAGTGCACAACAGCAACCATAGGAAGTGTTTTACCTGACATTACGTTCTTTGAGAAGAAGCTGACACTAATTACTCTGCAAGTGAGGAAAAAACTTCATGTTCTACAAATTCAGAAAAACAAGGCTTCCAGGGGACAACTCTGGACAGTTGCCACTGATCAATGCATCTAAAATTAATGAAAACTTATCATTATTATATTTTAAATGATGAAGACTAAATGTACAACAGATGCTTTTTCCCAAGCATGACAATCTTTATCTCGATGAGGGTCAGCAAAGGCAGGCAGACCTTCCTCAAAGCATTTATGCACTCAAGTCATATGAAACATAAGTTCAGGAGAACAACTCAGCAAAGCTCTGACCAAAAATGCTGAGGTGTTTCAGAAATCTTAAATGCCTAAGCTATGTTATGGGGCAAACTCTGCTAGCAGAATTTGCTGCTGGATGGCAGCACATTGCACACCTTCTGTAGAAGATATACCATTGTGTCACCGGAAAGATTAGCTCCACAGAGCCAGAAGATCAAGGAAAAACCAAAATATTCCTTGGACTGCAATATGTTTCTTTTTGCAAAGTTAGCCAAACAGTGAAAGAAGAGCAAGAGTTTATGCGCCTCACATTAGACAATTACTTGATAAAAAGGAAAAACAGCACGCTAACGCTTTGTCCCTCTATCTTAGTTCCCCAATCCTAAATCAACCTTTAACTTCCATTTTCCCAGAGGTATTTAGGGTTATCCAAGAGTCAGTGCTCCAAAGCATGTCCTTTTCCATCAAATGTACTTTTCGTTAATTTATGCATCTCAGAACTCAGAATTGTGCCCATTATAAATACTGAAATGGGAATGAATCTCAGTGTTTTCCTGGTATTTGTGTGTCAGTCAAGTGTATGAATTATGTTCCCAGAGAGGTGTGATTCATGCCCAAGCCTGGGTTGAATGCCACAACTCTTTGGACCTCACATTTCAATTTGACAGGCATTGCAGTAGATCAGGAAATGCAGCAGGAAAAGGGCATCACACCTTGAAAATTTCCATAATAGTTTAGTGGCCAGTTGTTTCTCATAACAAAAACTGGGGAAAAAAAACCAAACAAACAATCAAGCCAGTTGAATAAAACTATATTTGATAGCATTCAATCATATTTTTACAGAGAAAACTGAACAAACTAGAAATAAGGGCAGAAAGCTGATGTGTCATTAAAATATATTTATGTGGCTGAGAGTTCTAAAGTAGATAAAAGGTAATGTAATCAAATGGCAAAGGCCTAAACCAATCCAGACGAATTGCAAGCAAACAGAAGTCAATGATCAAAGTGTAACACTTGCTGCCACAGACAACATCCATGTAAGAAGTATATTAATAACCTGAAGCATCATCTCTATCCCCATCAGGGACCCAAATATTAAATCTATTAACAACAACTCCTGTCAGAAATATTTTCATATATGCACTCAAGTGACAGGTAATCCAAACACTGATGGATTAATAAGGTTTAAAATCAACATTAGGAACTTCATGGACAACTCAGAATAAGGCTGGTCTAAATTATACCACCAGAAGGGTAATGCTAAAAGTCTCAAATCTGTGAGTTAAACAAAGTTCTCTTTGGATAAATTTATTAGAAAATGCAGTTCTATTATATGATCAAGAGTTTCTATACCAAAATAATTTTAGTCTATTGTAGGTGAGGTTCTTAATGTCAACAGACATTATAGGATCTGACTTTTCTCATTATAGAAATCTATTTTCAGTACATATACCAAAAGCAATATCAATGTCAAGTAAGTGACTCAGACCAACTTTATAATTACTGCTTTTATTCCAGTCAAAAAAGTACAGCCATTTCTGAGTATGAAGTTATAATAGCAATATCATCCTATTTTATGTTACAAAAAATGTTTTTTACAAAGTCCTGAAAGAAATTCTTTCATCAAGAACACAAAACATGCAAGAAGGGTAGCTTTGCCTTAGAAACCATACCTTTATCCATGCCGAAAACTTGCCCAAACTGTGACCAAATGAAAAGATAATGATCGAACAACTATCACATATCACAGTTGGTACATTCTTGGTAAACATTTTCTAGATTTTGCAGCCAAATTTCTTAAAGAATCTGTCAAAATAGACAATTTTCTCTGCTGACAGTAAACAGGACTTTCTTTGTAATCATTGCTCTGTAGTGCTGAGACCTTAACTACAGGGCAAAAAGGAAATGTCCTGTCTTTTCCTACCTCCACATTCTTTTATTTCCATGCAGATTAGGTGGAGGACAGTTCTTTCAGATTACACTTTTGCAGAACCCAACAAAACTTCATTGCACCATTCCTAAGCAGGTGAAAGAGAAAATGAGAAAAAGAACTTGACCGGAAATTTCTATAAACTTTTGAGTTACACAATTTCACTGAGATCATTGCATCACAATAGGTATGTCAGAGGATGTTCACGCTTTGCTATTTGCAGTGGAATTCGGCATGAAGAAATCACTGTGACTATGCATGCAGGTGTTCCAAAATACATGTATACTGTTGTGTTGTTGAAGGTAAATACTGAATTTTATAGCAAAAAACCAATAAATCTGATAAATCAAACTGAGCAAAATACTGACCAATGAGCACATAGCTTTGACAAATGTTACAAAAAGAACAAAGATAGGATATAAAGAGGTTTCTGAGAAAAACTGTAGCAGTTTTGGATTTAGACAGACCAAAAATTTCTATCAGAAAATGTACAAATACGAGTAAATTCACAAATAGTGTTGCTGTTCTTTTTTTGGTTTTGCAGTTTCTTCCACATGATTTTAAACATTGAGATCACTATAACCTAAACAGGAGCTAGCAAAATTGCAAAATTTATCTCAAGACTGCACTCCAGGTTTGTCTCTCACTCAAGATCTTCCTTTTCATTTTATCAGTTGAAGATAAAACAGCTAGCATGACATTTTACACTATCACATAATCTGAAATCGTGTATTTGATGGTGGCACCTCTATGCTAGAATCAAGCCCCGGCTCAAGCAAAAGCTAAAGTGTGGTTTCAGAGCTCTGTCTGTGAAGAACATGTGCACACTTTCAAACCCCAGTGAAATCTGAAGGAGTGCAGTGCCCTTAGATGCCTCCAAAGTTTGCAAAATCTCCGACCTTGCATTGGTTATAAAGTGATGCGGAGATTGCCAGGGCAAGAGGAAGATGCCGCCAGAACAGCAGGACCCAATAGTGCTGAGGGAGCTGCCAGGTGTGATTGCAAAACCCCTCTGGGTTATCCTTGATCAATCAGGGTGACTGGGAGAAGTGTCCATAGACTGGCAAAAAGCAAATGTTATTCCCACCACCAGGATGAGCAAGAAGGAAGAAGGGGACTACAAGCTGATTAGCCTCACCTCTGTCCCTGGAAAGGCAATGTAGCAGCTAGTCCTGGAAACAACCTCCAGGCGTAGGAATGACAGGAAAATTGCCAGGAGCAGTCAGCATGGAGAAATAAAAGGTGGAAGCAATCCTTGACCAACTTGATAAGCTCTCATGATGCCATGACTGGCCTGGTAAATGAGGGGAGAACATCGTCTGCCTGGACTTCAGCAAGGGCTTTGACACTGGAGATCCTCAGAGAAGAGCTGTTGATAGCTGCGCAGGATGAGCAGATGGGATGAAAACTGCCTGAACTGTTGGGCCCACAGGGTGGTGGGGGTCAGTGTCATGAAGTTACCTCTTAACAAGAACCAAGAATTTACAATGACAAGGCCTTCTTTTGCCTTTACATCCTGCCTTTTCTGTCATTTCATGATTATCAGATAAGATTTGTGGGTTTATGTATTTGCAACAACAATATATCTTCCACTGTTGTTTCATTTCATATTGACTTAGATCCCTAAAGGTTAAAGCATATACCAGAATGTTGTATTTCTCCATATCCGTAGAAAGCAAAGGAAGGATTGCATTTCATCTGATTAAACAGTGACCACGCCCTGAAAAACACTGCCAGTGTCATGCTAATTGTTTCCCTTTCTCTCAAATACTATCACAGAAAAGTTTTGTCCACCTCGAGGATATTCAATTTCATGAAGATCAGATATAAAAAGTATAACAAGCAATATATATTTGAAACAACTTTTTTTTTTTTTTGCAGTACAGCTACAGCTTTGGACAAAAAAAAACCCAAAAACCCCCTAGAAAAGAAACAACCAAAAAGCCAAACAAGCCCAAACAAAACATCTCAGGTGTAATGTCATCCTGCATACACTCAGTGCAACCCTTTGCTTTGGGGCAGACAGGTGATACAGGCATGTCAGCTTAGTGAAATATTTCACGTGTCAGAATACGATATTTTTTCCTCTATCTCTTGCCAAAAAGGATTGAAAATGTCAGTTCTACTGAGATGGCAGCTTGGAATGAAATGAGAGAGACAGCCTAAGTCTTTTGGTTTTCTACATGCACCATATGTATTTTTGATGTAACAAGTACAATAATTTCGAAGAATTACATAATGATTTCTGACATTAAGATCTTCGTATCAATCAGTACATTCAGAAAAAATAAATCGCAATGGTAGGCATTTAAAACCTATTTAAAGTACAAAATACATATCTCAGAATCAAACGTGATTTTTTTTTTCCTTGTGAAACATCTGTCACATTCTCAAGGCAGTGCCTACAACTGCATTTGCAAAGACAGTGATATCTCTGAAATAGTTAATGTTTGATACGTTTTCCTCATGTCCCTTGTTAGATTTACTCCATTCACTTTAGTGGCACAAATTAGAACTGCTCTGTTGCACAAGCATCAGCTGGGACAAAAATTTTGTTATTGGACTGATTAATCAATTATACAAAAGGTCTGCTTACCCTGTACAAGGCAGTCTCCAGACAGCCCTTCCAAGTTATCAGTTATGGGTCCACTGCCGTTTAAAAGGACAGAGATTTTTTAATAGACCTCTCTAGAAAGATTTGGGAAACATTGTAACAAACTCCCTTCAAACTATGATTTGCACAATGCATGTGAGTTACCCAGTGGAAATTACTTCTTTTTTTTTTTTTTTTCAGTTAGGATCTTTGAAATACTGCCCTGCCGATGATTACTTTTTCAACAGCACTGCTATGCTTGTAATGTCTGTGGATGAAGAGCACCTCACTGCAGAGTGCCTGAGCATCTGTTGCCAGCCGTGCATGCCAGACGAAAGTTGAGAAGAGATAATTACAAGACGACAGCATTATATCGTTACTTTTTTTTTTGTCTAGCAGATGAACAAAAATACCATCCAGAAACACTACTGTAAAAATATTTTGGTGACCAAAACACCATTATCTGACCTTTTTGCCACATGAAATAATATCTTTGCTTATAGCATCGCAAGCTCTTCTCACGTGTTTAAGAAAAAATTCTCCTTGTTCTTGCTTTCCCCATTGTACCAGAAAACACAAGTTCAAATATGACACAGATTAATAGTATCAGAGCAGCATCAGTTAAAAATGTGTACCAGCTACTCAATTACACTCTTAGGTTGCCATCAAGTTATACAAATGTGCATTTTCCCCAAAATTCTACCAGAAGACTATTTTTCAGTTAAAAAACCTAAAAACCAAAAATGAAACAAAATACCCCCAAAAACACCCTCCCAAAAACAACAAAGACAAACAAACAAAACCCCCAAAAACAAACAAAAAAAAACACTCCACACCAAGAAAACCCCACCCCAACAAAAAAAACCCACCCCTCCAGATTCTGACTTAACAAGGAAGCACTGCTTGGGAAAAATCTCGATACACATCTCCTGCCCAGAGTGTTCAAATTCTCACAGAATTTTTATATATAGCTCTATCCATGAAGATGGACAAATTTTGCTGATATGATAGGAATAGAGAAATTACTGAAACTACTCATACCATAAAGCTAATTGATTTTTTTTTTTTTTGCTGGAAATAGCATGGAATTTGCAGGAAGAGATGTTGAACTACATACGATCACATTGAAACTATAACAGAGATCTGATTACTGCAGTTGCAATTTGAATGCTGCCAAGTCCCTGTTTATATTCTTTTAATATATTTCTAAAATAAGACACTGCTGTTTGATGCAAGCATCATTTTCCCCCTAAACTTCCTGGAAAATGTTTTAGTGTGGATCTGTGATCAGTGTCCAGGCTTTGCTGCCTGTGTGTATGTCATATAACAATGGTTCAACACCATGTAAGAGTCTTGCTTTTCAGAGTTGTGAGTCATAAACACACCCCATGAAAAGCAATTGCTGATAACTGACAGAGAATTTATACATACCTTTGAAGACTGGAATATGCATCTGGCTGCATAAATATAATGTCATTTGCCAAAATTTGGGTGCCTAACTTTATACTTTTTGGTTTATTTCACACTGAAATGACATATGGAATAATTTAACTTTCTATATGAAGCAGATATTTCATGGTGTTTCCTTGGATTTTCCACTCCATTTGGAACACCGACATGTAGAGAAGCCTAGAAAGTATCCAGGCTTTTTACTATTTGGGTTATGGTTCTCAGCTGGACTAACAAATAGCACAGAACTCTATGCATTTTAAAGGTGGCAAGTGTATTACTTGAAATGAGCTGGATAATAAAACGCTGAACATTGCTAGGAAGAACCCCACCAAGGAAAATAAAAGCAAATCATAAACCAGCAGCTCCCCTGCTCACCAAGGAATAGCAGCACTGTGGGAAAAGTGGGGGAATCAATGAAGCACTACAACAGCCTAGAAGCCTGATTAAGTCCTGCTATATGGGGTAAAAGTCCATGACTCTCACTCATGACTGGGAACAGATGAGTTCACAGGAGGAGCACTTCCTGCAGGAGAAAGCCCATGCAAGCTTCCTCGGCTGCAGTACAACAGCAGGGAGAAAAAGGTTTGAAGAAAATTGTACTTGTGTTCCAGGAACTGGCAGTTACAGAAGAACAGAGCGATCCTCATGGAAAATCTGTGACTGCAAACCTGCAAACCACAATATCCTGCTGAGTCCTTCTGAACAAAAAACATCAGTCAGGGAGATCAGTTGTACATTAGTGTCTAATCCTACAATTTTCCAGGCACACTGTGGCTACCAAGGAAGAAACATCTTACATTAAATTTTTCACTGGAGTTTAATACCAGGTTTTCACTGTATTTGATGAAGTTGCAGCAACAGGCAGCAATGCAGGTCTGAGTTACTCAGGCTTTGTGCCACAATTTGAACACTGCCATCTCCTCAGAGCAGTGTCCTGCTCCCTCTAAAATTCTTTTGCTACATTTCTTTCTCATTTTTGATGTCTGATTAGCTTAAGGATTTATCTGATTCTGAGTTATGATAGAAAGAGTATATTTTTAAGAGCAAGCCATCACTTCATGGAGCTTGTTATCAGAACAGGACTCATCTTCATGGGACAGTTTCATTGAGATTTACATCTTGGAACTGTTTTGTCTCTATGAAGAAAGCGCATTGAATTAGGAAATTAGATCAGGGTAGCCTCAGTGGTCTAATTCAGAACTACATTTCACATGTGTATATGTCAGTGTCTCTGCTGTCAAATATCACTGTACAGTTAGCCAGACTGGGTAAAAAATTAAATTATCCATTAATTTCAAAGCTCGAAGGTATTAAATACTGTATTCATTATGAATCAGTAAGAAAAAATTCAAAATAGCAAAATTGTTCACAAAGCAAAATATTCCAAAATATTTTTTCAATTTTCTAGAAATTGTTTGTTCATAAAAATCTTATTTTGTACATTAAAAATCCTTCAGGTACATTGAAAACCTTGGTGATATTTTGCCAAAACGCCTTTAAAAAAAAAAGTTATATTCTATCATAAGGCCTTGATTTAGTTGAATCAGCATGAATTTTCTCATTTTTCTATGAGAAAATTTTAGCCTTGGCCTTAGGAAGGAACTTATGAACATATTATTATTAACTTATTTGTTTGTTAAATGAAAACTTTCAAGTTAACTTGCAGTAAAAGTGGGAACTGGGTGAGATTGACATCTTCCATATAAATAGAAATAAGACCCATTTATCCATCCAAGCAATTGCCATCACCATGTCAAACAGTACAAAGGTTGTATAGGTGACACCAGTACTTTAGAGCAGCCAACACCTCCCTGCCATCCAGCCACAGCCTGGCAGAGAAAGCAGTAATTCAAAAGCTTGGTATGTTAGTGTTGAATAACCAGTTTTGTACTTCTACAGCAAAATGTGAGTCATTACATCTTGCAAACTGGTCCACACTGGGGAAATTATTTTCCTGCATTCTAACCACTCTAACAGCAGAAGGGTATTTTGAGGCTATAGAACATGCCATCATAACATGCTACAGAATGTATTAGTAACCGATTAGCAATGAGCGATTTCTGCTAGATTAAATAACATGTTAAGTAATTAAACTACTGAAAAGATCTGAACATGGTTCCCTTTAGTCATCTTCTCACCTTATCTCCTCAGATCGAGTGCTCCTCATGCAAGGTCAGAGATTTTTTTAACTGCAGAGCACACTAAAACAACCTTTTAACACGGCAAAACACTATTGTCTGCTATATTTGCAACTAAATAGAGGTGATCCAGTCAGTTCATATTTTTTAAGAAAGAGGCAGCTGCTCCTTCTGCATGGTAATGTGCCTGCAAAAAGGAGGGATGCAGATCTCATTCACTCTAGGCCACCACACATTGCCGGTCTCAAACACGATGCAGGGACTATGCTAGGTCTGAGCTCAGCAGCAGTGGCAGATTCAGCTCAGCTGGTTGAAGTGGATGCCTCTGCAGCTTCCTTGCTTCACCTTCTTCAAAGAAGGTGCTCCAAGGACAGCTCAGGATTGTCTGCACTCACAACTTCTCAGGATAGCAATGAACATCTCTGTATCTACACCTATGCACTGCTCTTCCTCCTTCATTAGAGTAGCACACACTGTTTATTCATCCTATGGTGCCCCTCACAGAGGGCATCTGGAGTTCAAAGACACATTGACAGTGAGTTCACTTTATATGTCCATCTACTTTTAACCATCATTTACTTATAGTGGCTTCTGCAACGTACTCAGTTATTGAAAATTCAAATCGAATCAGATCATTGGTGCTTTAAAGAATATCATGGAGTCATATCAGTTACACAAAGCGGTAATATACAGCTGCATTTATTGCCTATAACCAGAAAAGCCATCAAGAATGAAAAAACTAACTATATTTAAAAATAATAAAAGCTACACTTTTGCCTATACTCTCTGAATAAACTTGAAGGGATTGTGGCTTATGACCAATTTAGAATAATTTACCGTTCAGATAGTCTGCACTGGAACAATAAAAATCCCATTTGTTTAGATTTATTTTAACAGCAAGATAATCATAGACTAATCACATATGCATCTTTTTCCCTACTGCATAATATATGTTTTCATTTAGGCAAAATTATAAGAATTTTAAATTCACTGGCCTTAGTAGAATAGAAAGGTAAAACAAATTATTTTAATGAATAAAAAAGCCTTTGGGCCATTGATAATTCAGAACTCTAACAGAGAAAAGGGAATAACATTATAACATGGATTACAATATTCAAGACAAGAAAACAGCCTGGTTTATTTTTATCCTACTGTCTTATTTGAAAATATGCCAATATATTACTAAGCACCAGTGCAGAATTTAAAGTTCAACACTTCTATAAAACTTAAGTAAGTTGGCAAAGCTTGACAGAAACGACCTGAATAGACCACCTGAAATGGTCTTATCTGTCTTTAGAGTAAACATTACTTAGTAAATTAGTAAGTATTTATCCAATATTTAGGTCTGAATGCAAGTGGTTTCATATCACACTAATTTGTAGAATCAAGAGGATTGACTTCATTGGTATTTTCTTCAATATCAGAATTCCTTAGGTTGTTTTCCACACATCAAAGTGGCTCCCTCAGCAAATGCCATGAGTCAAATGACAACGTGGCACATGCAGTCCTCGTGAATGGCACCAGGCTGGCACTGACTGACAGCAGGAAGGGTGGGCAACCCTGGGGACTGGCACTTGGCAAAATGCAGGGAAGCCTCATCCTGCAGGGAAGCCTCCTGCAGCAGCTTGCTGGAAGTAAAACAACACTTTCAAAACAGCACAAGCAAGGCATTTATCAGAGTGATTGATTTTTTTTAAAAGCTTTCACTCAGGAATTATATTCCTCAATCCAGTCCTGCAATACCATCTGCAGCACTGTCAGAGCAGAGGGAGGAACAGCTTTTGTACGACCCTGACTTTCCCCAGGCACAGCTGTCAGCACCTGCTCCTTGAGAGGGTCCACAGCCTCCAGGAGCGGCTCTGAATGTGGAACAGAGGGACAGAGGGAGGAAGCATCACTCCTGGCCCCTCAGCGGGGCTGCACAAGCACTTGCAGGCTCCAGCCACAGAGGACAATCTGGATAACAGACCCTTAATGACTTATTGCACCTTAAAGATCTCTTTGTCCTGAACAGCTTGTGGCATCTCATAAATTTTGAACAGAGGGCATATTTTACCTTAGATGCTTTCACAACTCAAACATTTCTCTCTGATTTTCAGGAACACAACAACTTGATGATCATTTCTCCCCCTCATTGCTCATAAGTGAGCTCTGTTAGTCATAATTATTTCTTTATTTGCATGTTTGCAAAACAAGTAACAGAAACCATGAAGAGTAATGAATCTGATTTGCAAGAGGACATTAAAATAGCTACACATAATAGATTCACACAAAATGAAATGTATCATTCACTTTAATTCAACGCATGCAAAAGTAGCAAAGTCTTTCTCTAACAATTTTATTGCAGCTGCGAGTACAGAATCATTTAAGTAGCTAAATAAGCAGGCTGTTGAATGGCGGCATCATGACAGACAGGTTCACCTGGAAGTGCAAAGCTGGGAAGATGCTGATCTTTTTTTTTACTGCTACTATTCATCAGTAACTGAAGGATAATCAGCTGTGACTGGCTGAGGAATCTGCTTGCATGAATTTAGGAATACTGTTAATTATGTAAAATTACTCAATATTTAATGCCTCAGTGTGTAATGAATCAGCCATGAAGTACCTAAGTCCTTCGTAATTTACTGCCCACTCTGTCTGGAAGATGAGGACATAGATAATGAAAGACAGAAGTTAACTGAAATATTTAGGGTTTGGATGAACTCTCCAGTCAGACCAAAAGAATCATAGCACTGTGGTCCTTATCTGGAGATAGGAGTGGTAGAAGTTTGACAAATTCCCGAAGAGGAGAGCAGAATGTACAGCGCAGGGGCTGGCAGAAACGAAAGGAATTTCAGGACAAGAGAGTAAGAAAAGTCGCAGGCTTTCACTAATGGTTTGGCTGTGGGAGCAGCTGAGGCAAGAGAAAATGACTGCAGGGAGGCAAAAGAAAGGGGTGATGACCAGCAGGAGATGCCATTTGAAGAAAAGGATGTTGAGAGGGTAGGAGAGGACAGAGGGCTGTGGGTTTGTATCTAGCTGTGAAGGCAGATGTGTGGGGTCAGCAGGGAGCTGGGCCGCCACAACCTGTCCACCCCAGAACCATGTTCAGAGCACAAGTGTCTGAGCTGAGCAGAGCTGACGCAGACCACAAGGAAAACCAGAGAGCTCAGCTGCACCTAGACCAAGGAAAAATTAAGGAATGGGTAGATGTAGCACCTGTGGGCTCCAACACAAAAGCACACTAGACATCATGGACCTCAGATGGGAGGTGAGGCTGGGGAGGATGGCATTTACCACCACTCACCTCATCAGCAGGAGCAAACAAAAGTTCAGTTACTAAATTAGAAGAATTTAATCTTCCATGCAATTTAAATTCCTGCTCCTCAGATCATTTACTGTTTTCTAGAGGACAGAAAATTCTGATTAATCTCCATTTCTACACTGTAATATCAAGTTATTTTTGAGTTCATAAAGATTTTGAGGATACTGTCACTATAGAAACTAGGGCTAAAGGAAGTTCTGCTCTATTTTCCCACTAGAGAAAGCAAAGGAAATGCTCTTTATTAGCTGGTAGAAACTGATGTAGTTACCTTTAAATATTTTCCCCCTGTTCCTCTTTAACCATTTCACATCTGACAATATTACCTTCAAAAAAGCTCCCATTACCTACATTTAAGTCTGGAGTTTCCCCTTTTCCCCTTGTAGGTTGTTGTGCTGGTATGCTTGGGAATGACTATGCTCGTGTGTGTCCCAAGTATCAAACACCATAAAGAAAAAGCAACACAAAATCCTTTTAGATTGAAGCCGATGTTGTCTAAACACATTGTTAAATTACATGCACTTTTGGACATGGGAATTCCCTAGATAATCTTCCTTCCACAAAGCTCAAGTTTGTCTTCATGCATAATATACAAATGCAGTCAAGATGAGTAATAGCTTAGGAGAAGAATAAAACTGAGGCTATCACATCTTAAAATATGATATTACTATGCATAGTATAGTAAAACCTAGATGCTCCAAGCCACTTCCCCCACCACTGTTTTGGGCCCCAATTGTGCTAGAATCCATATGTATACATTGTAAATGTATTTCTGGCTTCTAAAACAATTTTGTTTCAGTACACAAGGACTTCGGAACAATCTCTCAATTTGGGTATTCCATACTGCCTATAATGTGAGTACAGACACCCTATCTCCTTGGAGGAAAGCTGGTCTGTTTTGTGGAGAAGGCATTTGGAATCATTCACACACAGATCTGAGCATCTTGTTGGCTGCTCCTGATGCTGCAGCTCTCTCAGATGCTGCACAGTGAATGGTCAGGAAGGTGTGAGGGCTGGCAGCGGTGCCAGGAGAGTCTGCACTACAGCTCTGGTGTGCCACCTGAGTTGTCAGCCCCCCGAGAATGTTGACTGCCACAGCTGGAAGGAAATCACCACTTCTTCAGTTGCCTCCAAGCTCTGCCTGCTCAAGTAAGGGCTGCTGCCTCACTTTGCAGCAAAGCCCAGCAGAGCGAAACCCAGGGGTGCTCGGCACTCAGCCCCCGAGAGCCACAGACAGCACCATCCCAGCCCCACTGAGGGAGCCAAAGTTTTAACCCAGGCATTAGCTTTGGCACAGGAACAACTGGGGGCAAGTCCCCGTGTCAGACACACCCTAAATGGAGCTGTTGTTCCATGCGCAGATCCCCTCTCAGCCCACTGCATAAGAGAGCACACAGCTCCCCTGTGGACACGTGGGCAGCTTTGAGCTGCAAGGATTTTACTCCAAAAGCATTTGTCACGGAGACACTCACTGAAAAGGTGTATTTACCTTCTTTCGGAGACATCTGTGAATGAATGAAGACTGATTGGAAGCGAACACAACTTCAGTAACTCAGACTTCCGAAGACCAGCCTCCCCATTTTTTATACCAACAGTTTGTCTTTTCAGGCTGAGAAGTTCAACAAATGTAGAGCCACTCTAGCACTATACAAACATCAAAAAATGTCTAAGGCAATAAGCAGGAGCTGATGAACAGGAGGGAATGTTCTTGCCTCCTTCCATCAGACAGTCCTGGGTAATATTATCAAGAGAGTACAGAGCAGATCCATTTAATGCCACAGGCTGATGTACTTAGTTTGACCTTGGTTTCCAAAATGCTTAGGTCAATAAAAGTCCCTCAATCTTTGAGTATTCCCGAGAGTATCTGCAGCACTCACAACTTAATTATTCTTTTTTTTTTTTTATTTTACAGGTTTCCTTTACATAGAATTTTCATGTCATAGAGGACTAATACAACACAAGGAAATAGTGCAGACCACTTGCTGCCAAAGTTGATGCTTCCACATACACCTGCACTGAGTGAAGGAGTCAGAGTTGATCTGACCAGGAGACAGGAAGAGATTAGGTTGTGAATTCATGCAGTACTATTATTTTTTATAACACAGAAAACTGCATTGCACTGGTTGATATATAGGAGAGTGACAAAAGCAGATGCAGTACTTTATGGTAGACCTGAATCCGTTCATACATTAAATTAAATGGCCTACTGAAATTCAATAGAAATCTGTTCTTTATTCACTGCCAATATCCACTGTCAATAATACATGCAGAATTAAAAAAATGCTATCCTGAGAACTTAAGAGCCTTCTTAGCTCTAGGATAAAATTAGTAATGAAACACACCAATTTGGTCCTAATGGATTTTTTAAAAAAATGTTTTGGAATATTTTTGTAGTAATGTTTGAACCTGAAAGTGGAAATGCTTCATGAAAGAATTTGCTAAAGAAAATTTCATCTACAATTTCACAGGCAATGTTCCAAGCTCCCTCTATGATCTTCTACTGCTGCCACTGAAGCTAAATGAATATCTTGCTATACAATTTGCACAAGTGGAAAAAAAGTGAGGCTGAATTATGATGATTTTAGAAGGCACAAGACATCAAGATACTAGCTATGCAGTCTATACAGCTGGCCAGAGTTGAAAGATTTATTGTTGTGACTCCAGAATAAATATATTTTATGATTATAGGATGCCGAATATGGAGTCACTCATAGACAACACTAGACTACTAAAAGCTGAATGTGCATGTCATGAATGAAGTATTTTATGCTTTAAAATGATAACAAACATTCATAAATTAATGGGAACTGGACTCCTGTAGTGAATGGACTACAACCTGGGATTTCCTACTTGTGGGCACCACAGCTCCTAGAGATCATTTGTTCTTGAATAAATGAATATGTTAACAAATGAGTATGTTACCCAAACCAATGACATTTTATCATGATTAGCACTTGTACCAAATAAAAAAAAAATCCCCACTAGCATAATACTAATGCTGTGATTCTAAACAAAGGCTAAGGAAATCTGCAGGAAAACCGTACTTGTTCCTAAGCAGTGCTATTTTCAATTACCTGTTTGTGCACACTGACATTTTCTTTCTGAAATTTGTTTTAATAGAGCCCAAAGTAGCAATTTAAAACTGTAATGCACAAATCTAAATAGAACTGAAAATACCCCTAGGCGTTCACTGAGGAGGAGGCTTTTCAAAATCAAATGACATGCCTTTGGCAATCAGAACATCAACAGGTTGAACTCAATGAAAGAGGACAATAGCAAATGACGGGCAAAGGACGGCACAACTCCCTCCAAACGAAACTGTATTTGACCAAGGGGCAACGGCGTGATGTGGAAATACACTTCCATCAAAATCAGAGATCATAACAGGCAATCATGTCAAGCCAGGGTAGAACTTGGAAGGTACAATTACTGGAATACCTGGAAGTGAAAGCAATGTGGTGTTCAGCAAAAGACTGAACAGAGAAAACACACATACTGGGTTGAAAGCTGAAAAGTAGTGCTATTTTGTTGAACAACAGGAATCTAATGCTGATCCTTCTATGGTCAGAAACTCAAAACATACACTGTCTCTCTGATTTTGCCTTTAAAAATTTATTAAGAATCTGCACTTGCAAAAGAGCTCAGCATCAAAAGAATGGGAGACGATGACTCACTTAACTGTACCCAATCTTCTGTTAAAATATATACAGCATCAAGAGAAAAAAAAATAAAAGGAAGATTTTCATATTATTATGATTCCAACCCTTCCAAGTCTGAGTATTTTTAGAAATATTCTGAAATTGAAATTTACCGTTCAGGATGAAAATACTTATATTTAACCTCTTCTTTCAAATATGGATTTTTTTACTACCAATTTTGTACCCTTTAACAAAGCCTACAGGTTCAGAAGCTTACTTTAGTTTCAGGATTTGTGTTAATTTGGTTCCTTTTTCACTAATAGAATCATTGAATATCCTGAGTTGGAAGGGATCCATCAGGATCATTGCATCCAATGCCTTATCCCACCCAGGACACCCCAAGAGTCACACCATGGGCCTGAGAGTGTTATCCAAACCCTTCGGGAACTCTGTCAGGCTGGTGCTGTGACCACTTGCCTGGGGAACCTGTTCCAAGGCCCAATCACCCTCTGGGTGAAGAACCTTTTTCCTAATATCCAACCTAAACATTCCCTGACACAGCTTCATGCCATTCCCTCAGGTCCTGTCACTGGTCACCACAGAGAAGAGATCAGTGGCTGCCCTGTACTTCCCCTCAAGAGGAAATTGTAGATTGCAATGAGGTCTCCCTCCAGTCATTGAGATTACCCAACGCACATGAAAACTGAAAAATGGTTCTTTTTGTCCAGATGCATCTGAAAAGAAAACAGTCTCATAGAAAGTCAGCAGAAATATTTTCATTTCTCTTTTTATTTATGGAAATATTTCCTTTAGGCAAAGTGAATTATTTTAATGTCTTCAACGATTGGCAGGGTCTAGAGAAAATGGAACCAGATCTTTCTCAGGGGACTACAGCAGAAGGACAAGAAGAAAACAGGTACAAGTTACAGCAAGGAACTTTCTGGTTAGATGTTGGAAAAAACGTGACTGTCAAGAACTGGAAAAGTCTGAAAAGAAAGGTTACTGGAGATATTAAAAATTTTAGTGGATAATAGTTTGATCAATCTGATGCAAGGTGTACTTGCTTTTAATGGTGGGTTCGAACCTGATGACCTCCAGAGGCCCTTTCAAGTCCATAAAATAATTCTACAAAATTAGGTTATCAGATACAAGCTAGACACAACTATACCTGAAGCTAGCTTCAGAAGAAAGAAATGGAATATGTTTTCTTTAAAGGAAACAGCAGCATCATTTCTACATAGCTCACAACTTGTTTTCTAGTTTCCTTTGATATCAAATTCTGAATAAATTTACCATTTGTGACTACAACAAAAACATGCAACTCCACAAAATACTGTTTCTTCAAAAGTAATTTAATTAGCTCTGCTGTTTTGATTGTTATTCCTTTGAAATAACAATTAATTGTATTTATAAACTACAGTTTTTTTTAAAGTAGCCATTGAATTTCAAAGGAGTAAGAACCATGTCCATGTGGTGGTTTGCATGAGAGACACCAGAAGATTTTCCAAAAAGATAAAAATTAGCTCCATTTATAGTGTTTCTGTTTTGAATTCAGACGTTGTTTTTTTTTAGTAATGCTGGCCAAGCATACTACGAAACAACATGATTATCCTACCTCCTACAGTGCAGTATTCTTTTCCTGTGCTATTAAATGTGTTATTTGGAGTTCTAATTGTAGAAACATCGACTCGGGTAATGAGTAATTTGTGTAAATTCACTATTTCCTGTTAGGATCAAATCATAAAATTCAAGCACCCAATATAAGACTTGACTGGCCTTCTTCAGGTCCTAGCTAAGCATTTTCTACAACCATGTCTGAATCTTCAGGATAATGTAATGTGACTGAGTCACCATGATTTTGGGATTCAGATCACCAGGTCTTAACAGAAGTGCTGTACCCTGAATCCTCCAATGAATGAGACAATACTGCCAATTAGGAGGCTGACTATACCTTCTGATTCTGGGAAAACTGGGGGCCAGTGACTAGAAGGGCTAAAAGATGAGTATTCTCAGTGGAGAAAAGATCCTGAGGTAGGACGATCCTGGAGATCAGAGAGGTGCATGGAAACAAACGGCAGAGATCCCCAGGGATCTGGTCACGAAGAGCTGAGACAGGTCACCAGCAGCTGGGCAGCTCCAGAGCAGGAACTGACACAACTTTCTGTCCCACTCTCCCAGAGCAGCAGCCATGCGTCTGCTGGGAAGGGAAGCTGGGACTAGTGGAATACAGCACCGAGGGGAGTGCAAGTGATTGCATGACATAAATAAACATAATCTTTCTGTTTTTTAAATAATTCCCAGTATCCAAGTCCTCTCTGGGATGTTTCGCACTCTGCCTCACCCACAGCAGAGACGAAAAATAATAATGGATATAGGCAGCCAGCAAAATGGAAGGTCTCTATCTTGTCCTTAGTCATCTTGTTCGTCGCTTCATGATACCCTGCAGGCTATCAAGCGTCTGTGAAGTCATGTAGCAAGACACAATACTCTGTGCTGCACATGACAGCACAGATCACACTGCATCCAATGTAATGTCCAACGCAATTCCCCACTTTCTGTAGCTGAACTGCACTCAGCAGTGAGGATGTTTCCATTAAGCAAGAAGAAATCACAGCCACAGGTAACTGGCTGCACCCCTTTTCTGAGATAAGTAACTGACCTCAATTTTAGTGAGTAGTTTCTTTACAAAAGGAGAGCCATTGTTCAGCTGTGGCACTGCTTTAAGACATGCAGAAAAAGAGGAACACTAAGCAAGAGCCAATACGAAAACATAAAGAAGAAAAAGGGAAAAAATACAAGAGGCAATACATTCAGAGGAATGAATAATGGAAGATGGCAAGATGTGGGAAGTTCATCCTTCCATTTCCCAAAAGCAGATTAGTCCAACTGTTATCTTTCCTATCTGTCCCCCTGAAAAGGGCAGACAGAACAGAAAAAGATTTAGAAGCAATTGACCATGGTCTCTATATCAGGGCTCCAGGATTTTTTCACATACAAAGACCAAATAATTTTAATGTAAACTATACAGAGAACAGAATTTACACAAGCAAACACCATCACCTACACTAATTAATGTTACTCAGTTTCAGAAGTCAACATTCTCTTTTCCTTCATTTTTTTCCCATTTGTGACAGAGTTTAACTGGCACATAAATTAATCTAATGGAAGTTAAACTGAATGGCTACTGTTGACCTTTCTGATAAATTAGATATTTCAGCCAATTAGATATATTACAATTTCACAATTTACTTCTTGTATCAAACAGCCACCCTCTCCTGAAGGTATAGTTCTGGCAGTTGCCACTAAGTGTCACTGTTCCCATAGCCTCAAAACCCATATTACCATACAGACAAAATCGGGCTCGGGCAACACCCTCGATGACTGGGTGGGTTTAGGTGTAGAAGCCTCACGGGTGACATTCTCATGTCACCAGAGTCATCCACTGACAGTGCTCCAAGCCGGGCCTGCTCCTACTGCAGTCTGCAGGCTGTGACACATCTTCTGTGACACAACACTGAGAAAGGATCACAGCTGATGGAGGAAAGCACAAACGCTGGATACCAAGTGGCAAGCAAGGAGGTTAACATACAACACAAGAAACCTGAGGTGAGACAGATCGGGTTCTGTAAAGAGCATGTCCCCACAACCCCTCTCCGTTGTAACCAACAGCAAGGACATTTCTAGCCTGTTTCAGAGGAAAGGCAATCAAGTTAGCCAAAAACACCAGGCATTACCATCCTGCTAAACAGCAGGACCCAGCTGGGCATTACTTTGAATAAAGAACCCAGCAGCTTGTTGAGGCAAATAGGCAAAGCTTTTCTTGGGAACACAGTTCATATACGTCAGCAGAATCTGTCCTGGAAGTTCAATTAATTACTAGAAACCAGACATAAGCTGAAGAAAAATTATATTAATGCTGTTTGACCATCTAATTTCAAAACTGGTGTATGTATGAATTAGATTTACAAAGCAACAAAACCAGATACCACCAGCTTCTGTACTTTGAGTCACTCTAGCCATCTTTCCTCACTTAAAACACAGCAAGGTTGCTGGAATGACCAAAAATAATCCTGGAGAAAATAATTCTACATCTGATATAGATAATAGTCCAAAGTCTTTGTTTAGACCATTTTTCAAGACAACTTGGACTGAGAACTACTTAGAAGGAAGTGACAGCCAAGAGCAAGCAAACAAAGAAAATCACCCAAGCACAAACACTGGGTTTTTTTACCTTTCTCTTTCTAATAACAGCATGACTTTTTCTAGAAATTCAGCCTCTACGTTTTTCAACAAGGGCTGGGTTTTGATGGCATCAGTACTCTTCTACTTATCTAATTCCATTATGAATTTACTCAGATTCAGCGGAGTTATTTCTAATTCGTTCAGACATGTCAGTTATTTAGTAGATAATACTTTATTCAATGTACAGATAAATATGTACTCTACCCTCCCATTTTATTAATGTAGGATTTGCATTGAAGTTTCTCTCTCCCTTAATATATTGTGCCTTAACTCCATACTTTTCAGAGCTGACCATTCCTTGAAGGCTCATGCCAATATGTGTTTATATATTTACAATTTTATCAACCAGAAAAAATCTTTCCATTTCAACTGCCAGATAATCCATGTACTCTGCACATGCTAGGTTTCAATAAGCTTCTCTGTATCAATACAGAAGTATCTTGTCTAGGAAAAGAACCCTTTCAATCTCTTTCACTTCCTCATTTTTCACATTTTGACCTCCATATTAATTTTTATAAAAGCCTTATTTTTGATAGATAGAAAAGCCCTGTTTGAGAGTATGAAAGTTAGTAGTTCAGGGTAATTTCGTGCAATGTTGTGAAGCACAACACGTAACAATTCCCAAATATTACTTCAGCTTTTATGCAGCATGTCACTAATCTTTGACATAGTCTCTAACTCCATAGTTTCATTTCTCAGTTTAGAGACTGTCTATGTATCTAAACACATGTGTCTTGGTAAGATTTCCCAGTATCCTATGCTCTATTGAGAAGCTTTTCTGTTCCAGGCTTATTCTAGTTTGTGGCCCCAGAATATCTCAGCACAATAGATGAGCTGTATTCACATGAAGTGAAAAAACATATACAGAAAATGACAAAATGTTGTATTAGGGTAGGGCTGTAAGGAGCTCCTGTGGAAGAAGAGCAAAAAAGGTACACCACAGACATCCTGTATCTGACAGTAGAGTCTTGACACCCCCAGTTAACACAATGGGTGCTGCTTAGGTCTGCAGGTGTGTTTTCTGTAGTCATGAACTTAACTGATCCCAGCAGACAGAAATCTTTGGTGTACTTCCTCACCATCTCTTAGGCTCATAATTTGCCACATCTGATTGCAGTTCACTAGACTTTAATCAAACAAAAAGATATATTAATTGCCTGGATCAACTGCAGGAACACAACAGGCTCCTCACCCAGGAGCCATGTGTGAAGCCATCCTTGCACAGCACTTTAAATTAACCTCTCCTGTTTATCAACTCCTCCCATTTCCTGCTTTTCAGTCTCTTGATAGCATCATTAGCAACCAGTATTTACATAAAATCTATTATTTGTTTCTCTCTTCTGTATTGAAACAATTACAGAACTCATAACAAAATAATTAAAGTGGCTGAAGATAATTCTGGTTCACTTGCTTAGTTAGTAAAATGAGATGATGAAAAAGGATTTTTAAAACTTCTCATTTTCAAGTACTCTGGTAAGCTTACTGAGAATGATTGAGGATATCTTTCCACTCAGTTGCTCTTCTGCTGTTTCTCACACCTTTAAATGAGAATAACAAATAATCTTTTTAATTTGTTGTATCCTCCTGCTCCTTCACTTCTGGTGAGCAGCTGTTTTGCTTCTCTTTTCTATAAGATGGCAAATTTCCTATCTTTTTCTTTTCCTGTTAATGTGTTGCTCTCTTACAAGTTTCTCCAACTCAAAAAGTAATCAGTCCTCTGCAACGTGTGACCTGGACCTTTTGATCTTTCACACCAGCAGGAATTTGACATACAGACATTTGATAAATAGAAACTAGAGCCTGTGAAAGAAACACTGGAAAGTAGTTTGAACTGTTGAACCTTTTGGCCTATTTCTTCATCCCTACCTTTGTAATTATTATGGCTCACAGAACACCAGTGGGCTTCCTGAAGGCGTCTAGACAACAGAATAAGATTATAATTGAGTTATGAAATCAAATGTTAAAGAGATAAGAGTTCAACCTCCTCAGTAATGAACTGCCAAGAGGGGAAACAGGGAATATTTATTTATTTATTACAGTATAACTTATCTGACTTCTTCCTCGCTCCCTTCAGGAACACCAGCTGCATCTCAAATGCTTTCAGAGCACCACTAGCAATGGAACCAGTCTCCTTGCCTGTGTGAGAGGGGGCTGACAACAAACTTTAATTAGAGTGAGTAGAAGTGCAAAAGCCAAGACAGAGACAAGACAGATGATCAGGATATGGAGTTTGAGTTTAAAAATCAGCCTGTGCCCTATGGTAACACAACCTTGAGAAGGAGGACCCCAAAAAGTCTGAATCCAAATTAGCATTTGAACTCTCACTATTAAGTCCTTTGTCTTAATGTTGCTTCCACTTTAGGAATAAAACTCATGTATTTCAACAGAAACCAACCAAGAGAATAATTTTACTTCCTATTTCTAAACCTGCAGACACGATAAACAGTTTCACAATTTGCCTAACATCCAGTGTAAAGGACAATGAGAGGCACAACTTGTACCTATATTGGCCTGTAAGAGTACCACTCCAGAATACAGGAGAACTAGATTCAAAACTCAACACAAAAAGTACTTTCATCATTAGGACATTTCTATATTATGGTGCCACTCCCTTCTTTCCCCTCTCTTGAAGTCTTCTACTTTGAATAAAAGCAGAATTAAGCTCTCACTGCAAAGATCCCAAATAATATACAGTTCCATTGTAGCTTTCATATTTTCAGCTTATCTACACAGACTTTTCAGGAAATGATAGCACTCTATGTGAACTCAATACTGAGATTTCTAACCAAAACACTGTAAGACAAGCTATGTGTTTGCAGGGTTTCTGGTGCAAAACCAGCTCACATCTGACTAGAATATAGTACATGCAGATCTCTCTTGAATCCACCTGTAATACTGCCCACGAGCAAAATGAAACTAAGACAGCTCTGGAATAAAATATTTAGAAATACTTCAGAATACATGGTTGCTTGAACTTCAGACATTCGCCTTAGAAAACTACGTCTTCCTCTGAATGAAATGAACGCTCTGTATGTGTGAACATATGATGCATTTCTTGAGCTTTAGGTCAATTTTCAAATACTCTATGTTTAATGTTTACTCTGTGTTTATGCACTCTGAATCATCTAAATATAGCATGCATGGAAGTGCTCTTAAGGACAGCTGATGCCTAATGTGAGCTCTGGTCTGCTCCCTTGTGAGCAGCCTCTGTCAAGTGCAGCTGGTCACTGATATCTCTATCTACCAATCAATCAATCTTCTGGGAAATATTCTCAACATTATTAGTCTCCCTCCTGTAGGACATGTGAATATGAAAGCACATAGGCTGCCTTCAAAATCCAAGATGGGAAGTTTTCCAAGCAGCAAGGTCCCAAGTGTCCAAGTAATCCTCCATGGACTTAATATGTGAGGGTAATGCTAATAAAGAACAGACTGCTGTTAGTTTTCAAAGTTTACATGTGCTTATCAATAGAAATAATTTAGGAAAAAGATCGCCTTTGCCTTTTGGAAATCTGCTCGGAGTAGCTGAATCAATAAAAAAATATTTTCTTATCATCTAAAGCTAGTGACAGGCAGGGTACAACTTCAGAGCTCAGAAAAATACTGGGAAGCAAAGCCAGGAATTTGGATCACTTATGAGGATAGACAAGGTGAAGAGAAGACTGTGGGTGGAATAGTTCAATGATAGAAATGTGGCTGCAATTTATCATTACAAGACAGTCTGGCTGGAATTTTGAGATCTGGCTGCTCACTATGAGCAAGCAGCAGCAGAGTGTTGAAAAGCTTCAGGGAACTGAAAAGATTAGGAAGACTGTGAAGAGAGCCCAAGTCTCCTCCTGCTCCAGGGCAGTGCCCAAACATTATGTTGTTGGTTATCCCATGATTGACCTTGGGCACTCTCATGTTCTCTAAACTTGAAGTGGAACAGCACAGCAGTGACTTAACTATTAATCCCTAATGAAAAGATTTTTTATCTATCACCCTAGCACTAGACTGACCTCTGTGCAAAGGCCAGCTCTTGGTTCTTTTAACTTTTTTCCTTTGTATTTCTTCTTTCATCATTTTAGGCAGGTCCCCCTTAGCTTGAGTTCCCTCTTGATCATGCAAGGTGCCCACCTACACAGCCCAGAGTTTAGGACTGTGACAGGTGATAAGGTGTGAGGGCTTTCATTGCCACACAGGACAGGAGCTCTGCTACTGGACTGCAGCTGCCAAGGATTTTGTTGTGATGCAGGGTGATTCGATGCTTTCAGTTTTATACTAATGAGGAAAAGAAGTCATATTTAAAAAAACAAACCCAAACAACAGAACACTCAAATATGAACAAGAAAAACTCCAAAACAAAACACAAAACTCTCCCTCACCTTTGCTGCCTCTCCAGCCAGATATGAGAAGAAAATAATCGTTAATAAATGGAAAAGCAGACACTTAGCAATTGCTTAGCAAATAGATATGGTTTCATTAAATATACCAAAGAACTTGATAAGCAAAACATCTAGTCAGCTTCCAGTCGGCTCTCTTATCTGAGCAAGAATTTAAAAAACATGCATATACACAGTTTTATATTACTGTGTATATTACAGATTACAGAATTACAAATTACAGAACATTCTCCAATATACTCCTGTAGTGTGTGGGAAGAAATTTTAGCTTTTGCAAGCTAATCCATCCCTCCAATTAGCAGACTGAGCTGTGTTTAGTAGGTCAGAGAAACACTGAAATACTGTTCTGTAGTCAGAGGAGACCTCTCTGAAACAGATTTTAAAATTTCTCAGGTAATTTTCTTCTGCTCAGAGTTGTCAGCAGACAACTCTGATTTACAGACATGTAACAGACATTTACAGACATGTCAACAACAACTACTGCTGTTGAAAAAATTACTAGAGAAGATGAAAACATATAACGAGTGATTTGGTTAGTTGCTTATACAAATGAAGAACAAAACAAGTTTAACTGCAAATGCTGGAAATAAGCATGAGGATACATAATTGTTTAATAAGGTTTGTTTCTAAATCCTGACTCCATTTTATTTCCTCAGACACAAACTGAAAAGCAGAAGTCATGGCTTTCCATCAACGCACACAAAGCTGGAAGTGTGTTGCCTCTGTCATTTGCCCTGACAGGCACATCTTGCTTTGGGATAGCATGAGTATCCTTTGCTCTATTATTGTCATTGGAATAGACAGAAATATTGACCCTGCACTACAAAAAGAATGAAGAGCAAAATGAAGCCCACCACAGCATACAGGACTCACTTGGGATTAGTGCTATTTTTGAGGAAAAAAATATTGATTTGGATATTTGCTTCTCACAAAGACTTGACATTCTGATTTCTTTTTCTCCCAGTTTTCAAATAGCCATACCCAATTTTTCATCAGGGATTTGGATTACCGTAAATTTACTCTCAGCAGTATTATGGTTCTGCTGACACAGCAGTGAATAAAACATCAGATGCTACAGCAGAAGGCGATCACAGCAATTTACACATCTCTCTGTGTTCACTTCTCCTGGCACATCAGACATTTTAAACAGAGATAGCCACACTGTACAACACGCAGGAATGTTGCCCCAGAGACAGTTTCAGTCCAGCAGCTATTGTTATTCATCTTGGAAAGTACAAGATCCCATCTGTTCCGTATTCAGAGACACCCCTTCAGACACACAGACACATCTTCCTCACTAACTTAACATGTAGATAAGCATCAGAGTTTCAGAAAGAATTTTTGGTTCCAATTATTCACTTATTCTGGTGGCTGGCAGCTTTTGTCACAGAATAGACCAGCTAACAAGCCCATCATTTAGATGAAAGCAGCAATTATCGGTATCTTGAGTCTACTAGGGGATTATTCTTATGCTGTCCAGTGTTTGTTGAGCTTTCTAGGTATGCATTCACGATGATTTTTCCCCCCTAACTTTAAATCTGTCTTTTTTATTGTCTCTTTCATTTACCTGTGAGGTTGATCTTTTCCTTATCTTTGAATTTAAACCTGACCTTTCTTATTCTGTCACAATGCTAGACAAGTTCTTTGTCTTTATTTTATTAGATTTTCTTTCCAGGGCTTTTCACATTTTGCAGTTCAAGGTTTCTCTCATCAAATGAATGCCTTGAATGTCCTGAGTGATGAATATCTGCATAATTAATATTGTTAATGGCAGCTTTATAGTTTGGGTGGGGTCTTCTTGTTGGTTTTTTTTTTCTATTTTTTAGTTTGAGTGAAGACTAGCTATGGGGAAAAGAAATTTACCCTTCTAACAAGCTCTTCATTAAGGCACAGGCACTTTGTTCTCATAGCTTGGTTTTAACCAATTTCAGACTTCTAGGAAAAAGTCCAACAGCTGGGATGAAAGAACAGATATAACTATTCCAAGGTAAAGGATGATAGAACATGCTACATGAAAGGTTAAACAAAACAATAAATGTTAACTCAGCAGGGAAAAAAACCAAACCAAAACTAAACCCAGAAATGCAAAAGTTGGCATACTTTATGTGAATAAGATTTTTCAAATCACAATAGAATACAGAGAATGTTATCCCAGCTGTTACCAAATCAGCTGGGTTTACAGGTATGCTAGCTAGATTTGCTAAATCTAGGTTGCTTCACTCAAAACAGTGATTCACAGTCATGTTCCTCATTCTTTATTTTTAGTAGTGTCAATACTAAAACCTTGTACTGACTCAGAACAGCTTGCTGGAGCCACTGGGTTGTCCAGGCTGTCTAGAACTGAGATCATCTTTCTAAACTCTGCTGAGATATTTGTTCCATTTAAAGCTGTTGCAGTTTGAAATTTCTCAGGCTATTTGGTTTTATTCTTGTGCACATGAGCATATTTGTAGTGCTTTAGATTTTGGGGGTTTTTAAGTGCAACTATGTGCTTGCCTTGTGATAAAGATGAAGAGCAATGAAGCATAAACAGCAATGCTTCTTTTACTACAGAGAAGGTAATGAAGGGAAAGAAAAAGGAATATGCCAGAGTTTAGCATACCACAGGAACTTTGGAAATTGGTGAAGATTTCTAACACATGATTCCTAAGCAGCTGAATTTCAGCATTTCACAGTGAATTTGGAAAAAGATTTTTGGGACCAGAACTATTCTGCTGCTTGTAGCATACGGGTTAACATGGTCTACCAAAGGAAATCAGTGACAGCAACTGTCAGGGAGAACAGGAAAAAAGACTGGGGGTAAAATTAAAGAAAAGTGGATAACAGTATGGAAATTATAGGGGAAAATGTGGTTGCTACTCCCTGGATGACACAGTTGAATGCATGTCTGACTTCCCACACACAATATAATCTAAAGGGGACTCAGTGGAGGGTGAAGCAGAGTGGGGACACCTTGCCCAGACTCTGCTAAAATCCTTGCAGAGGAGGGGGCCTGGTGGTCCCTTTGAGCTGGTTCTGAATGGATTTTTGATGTAGAGTATACTGCTTTGAAATCAGAAAATGAGGTGTTCAAGTCATTATTAGTCTTTGAGAGGGACAGAGGAGAAAAACTGGGAATATGAGCTGACGAATTTAGGATTGAAAATTATCACCTTAAAATTGGGAATAAGCACCTTAAAACTGAGGTTGACCACCTTAAAACTCTGCTCACTACAGCTAAGCACGGAGAAAAGTTGTTGCTGAAGAAACAACCTCCTGTTTCAGATAGGCAGCTCTGTAACTCACTACATTATACAGACCCTCAGTCTTGGGACAGGGGTGCTTGATATGACAGTGATGATGATCAGACCTCAGAGAACCCTGACTCTAAACATGATTAGGGTAACAGTGAGATCTCACTACTGTGCACTTTATTGTCTGGTCTCTGAGAGAGTTGGCAAAACTGCAGGAGAAATATTCAAGGAAACCACAAAACTCTGAAGTTGAAATTATGTCTATACAGACTACTGACTCCCCTGACATTAATGGAAATATAGAGGATGATCCCTGTGATTACAAACTAGGGGGAAATGAGTCTTTATCTCCTTCAAATTCCTCTGTGCGTGAAGCCAGGTCTAGTACAAAAACTCAGGATGAATAGGGGGAGCATACCCAAAAAACAATTCAATCTGATTCAAGTGGCTGATTTGCAAAGGCATTATGGCCATAAGCCAGGCAAGACTGAAAACCAGCAAGTGGAATCTTCTCAATATATACATAATAGCCCATACATTTGGATTCTGATAGGTTCTTGTCAACAATTAATAACATTTCTAATACACAGGGGAGCACAATCTTTGATATTAATGTAGCAAGATGCCAAGGAGCTGGGTGTACAACCTGGATGGAAAAACGTTTAAATCACTGGGTAAACAGAGCAAGTGTTATCTGCTGCTAAGGCTAATTTATAGCTTTTGGGCAAGAAGCAGATGTTGGCTACTGACTTTGCAATTACAGATCACAAAGACTAATCAAACACAAAGGATTTGAGAAAGTCTCCTCTTTCATGTGACAGTAGTACACTGTGTGCGCTCTTGAAATAGGACATGAATCAAGTTTATTCTACGCACAGTTATCTAAAACAGCATTATTAGTCCTAAATCAGTCAGGTTATTAGGAGAAAGTTTTTAACATTCTAATATGTAAATCCTTGTGTTTCTTTTTAGGAGTTTTTTACAGAGAAAGAAATTTAAAAGACCTATTTGTGCACTCACACACATGCACAAATGCACACACTCTTTCGTATCAACTTTGAGAGGTTAGAGAAAGAGAAACATGATGTGCAAAAAAATCCAAAAGTCAAACCAATGAGCCACAAGCCAAAGGCTCAGGTGGCCCCAATGCAATCTGTGTTTAGAATACTAACAAATCAGATGTTCTGAAACTTGCCTCAATGATCAGACTTCAGTTCAAATCATTGCTTTCCTAGCAGTGGATGAGTATCCCAGTCATATTCTCTTGGGAATTGCATTTTGCAGGATATGCATTTTTACCACACAACATTTTGCAACATAAACACCAGAAGTCTCTCACAATGAACAAAAAATGTAGGCTCAGGAGTATAGCATTCAAATTCTGTCAGTGCTTTGCATACAGTCCTATTGAAACATTGTTTTTAGCCCACAGCAATTGTAGTTTGAAAATTATTTTTCTTAACCAACAAAAATGCAATGTACTGTATTCTTTATTATTGTGAGAGATTGTTTTGGGAAAAGTATGTAACACTTCTTCAGCATGGAAGTCCAGCAACAGACCAGGACAAGATCTTGCACCATTTGTCTGTTGCAGCAGGAGAAAAGGATCAGCTAACTGAAGAGGAATTTCAGCTGCTTTTGATATAATATTATTCCTAGGTACCTAAAAGAAACATTGAGTGAAGGAAATTATGCAGTCTTGACTAAACATGAGAGGTAGCTACATTTCTGTATGACAACAGGTCTAAGCCTGGAATTATCCATGGATGCCACCCATCTGCTATGTTATCAGTATTTTGTATGAGAGCTTTCTTAACCATCTGAGAAAATGGCTTTTTGTTGGCAATGGATACATCTCCATTGCTGCTGGCAAAAAGATAACAAGTTTGGTTTTGGCAGAGAGATTACTGCAACATTCCTGATGAAGATATGAAAAGGTGTACTTGGTACAGTCTAAAAGCAGTTTCTGATCTGACTCAGACTATTTATGGATCCCTATTCCCTGTGCCAATCTGGGATACCAAAAATGGAAGAAGGCACTTTTTTAAAATTTGAGCCTGGCCTGATTGTAAAAATTAACTGGTGAATTATTACATACCAGATGAAATAATATCCAGGGTGAGTTAATTTCAAGGATGATGTCAAATACTAATGGAGCTTATATTCCTCAACTCACCAGAGCTCTTCTTTGCTGGCCAATGAGATTATTTGCTTGCCAACTGGACTGTATTAAAGAACTGCCTAAATATATTGGCAGAGCATGTATGTATTCATGAGGCTCCTGACCAATCTCTGCCTCATGTTATGATGGAAACTTCACTAAATGCAGCATGAAATAAAAATAAGTGAGCGAACCCCACCAAAGGTGAATGTATGAGAGGTTGTTACAGTGCCCTCCAACATCTGGTCCCCAGCAGTCCACACTGGCCATACTGTTGTTGCACAACAAGGTGAGATCTGGTTGCACATCACACCTTCACACCTCCCAATTTCTTTGGAAGGAAATCCAGCTGCATGCGAGGTTGACAGTTTACCACAGCTTCTGTAAATCCCACACTTGCCTTGATGGCAGAAGGAGTATAGTGCAGAGTACACTTCCCTCCCAACATAGGTAGAAAGTGTCTTTCAAATGTTATGACACCACTAATAAAATATCCTATTTTAACATACAAGTCAGTGAGGGAGAGAAGGTATGGCCAAGATTTCTTTGTATGAGTGCTGCTCTTTGGCCGTAGACTTCTTAGGTAGTGAAACATGGGAACTACTCAGGACCTGTGTCTTTCTAGAAGAGAAGGTTTGCTAGGTAAAGCTGACTCTGCTCAGACTTTAATCATTTAATGGCTGCCTTTCCTTTGGATGATGTGTCACTGACCCCTGTGACCAAAAAGCACTTAGGAAACCAAAGAAAACCTCAACAGTTGATAAAACAATGTTATTTGCCAGAATGATCCCCCCTATGAGCAGCTGAAGGATTAAAGGAAAAACTTAAACAAAATAACAAAGCAGCTTTGTTTAGTCTGATTGATCCAAAAGACAGTACTCACTGTACCTTAAAATCTATTTTGTGTTTCCTGCCGAAAGTCTGCTGTGAAAGAAATGGAGTTTTATAATAACTATTCGGAGCCTTAGGGGTTCAGAGCATCCTCTCATTCACATTACTGCTGCCTTGCTACCTGAATGCATTTTCATGTGTATCCTAATCAGTTCATTTACTGTTTGAATGCTATTTTTGATGCCAGAAAGAAATGTCTAAGTAGAACACTGTGAAAGTTCTCTCTTCATAGGGAATGATGAAAATCCTTCAACATATATTTCAGACTCTATTATAAACTGCATCTGATAATGTGAAAGCTCTATCTCCTAGCAGTGCATTAGAAAAATTAGTTTTAAGCTCTACTTGCTCATCACAGGACTTAATATGGGGTTTTATTTTTTAAATCTGACATGTCAAAAGAGAGATGACAGGTAGTGCAAGGGACAAAGAAATTTCCCACAGAAGGGAATTGAAAAGAACAATATCTGGAAGTCAAAAGAAGGGGAAAAATGTGTGAATATTTCAAGAATAGCAGAAAAGCATCATTATTAGAGGCATGTGAAACAAGAAAGGGAATTGGACAGATGTCAGATGGGAAAGAGAGAAAATTTTTCTTACTAAGTCATTTGATCATGGCTGCAGCAGAAAAATAGCCACTAGACAACGTTTAAACACTCTGGTAGTAGTTAGTAGTCACTTCAGAAAATATTTTATATGAATTCTGTGTGATAAAGTTTATGGTATCTGAAGGCTTTTGGACTAAATATAGATGTTTTCTTTCAAGATGTTTTGGGTTTATTTTGTTGGAAAGAGTGTTGTTCCTCACTGATGTCCTGGCTGTTACTGAAGTCCTTAGTGGCATCTGGTGTTATACAATAGAGCACCTCCCCTTGAAGAAAGGCTGAGAAATTTGGGGCTGCTCAGCCTGGAGAAGAGAAGGTTCCAGGGAGACCTCATAGCAACCTTCCAGTACCCGAAGGGGGAAAACAGTGAAGCCAGTGAAGGAATTTTTGTCAGGAACTGTAGCGATAGGATCAGGAGTAAAATGGGTTCAAACTGAAAGAGGAGAAATTTAGGTTGGATATACAGAATAAATTCTTTAGTGTGAGAGTGGTGAGGAACTGGAACACATTGCCCCGGGAAGTTATTGATGCCCCATCTCTGGAAGTGTTCATGGCTGAGTTGGATGGGGCTTTGAGAAACCTGGTTCCAACCATGGCAGGGGGTTTGGAACTAGATGATCTTTAAGGTCCTGCCCAACCCAAACCATTCTATGATTCTACGATTCTATGCACAGTAAAATGCAAATTACTTCTGAGTAAGGTTATACCCTATTTTCTGTAATAAAAGAAAGTTAAGTGACATCTTTAGCTTCCTTATAAGCCAATATAGTCTAATAAAGCCTTATTTTCACCTGGAACTGCATTTTTTTAGCACTGACTTAAAATACATCCTTGTTGCCATAATTATGCTCAAATGCTTTATAACACTTTCCTTCAGAGATCAGGAGACACCAGCAGCAATCAGTTCCCTGGCCCCACACAGCTGCACAGGACACTACACATCTGTGAGTGCAGTTATGAACTGCGACACGATGGTTTTAACCCTGGGAACCAGGGACTGGAAGAGCATTTAACTATAGCTGTCTAACCAGCCTTTAAAATGGGGTGCTGGAGGATATCCAGTCAATATGAATTGAAAGAGCATTGCACATTCATGATAAAGATTAGAAAACCACTCTAGAACATCAGCTAGATTGGGATAATTCCCAATCTAGGAAACTCGCTAATGTAACACCCTGTAGATCTACAATTTTTACAAAAGGTATCCATCAGGCCTGCTAATTTCAGTATTTAATGCATCCTTAACTTCATTCATGTGTGCACAGTTCATCTCTATATACAAGCCTCTTAAAAATTTGATGTTGGCTAACAGTTCTTATAACTTAATACAAATGTAATATCAAGACTTCTCATTGAGTTTGAATGGGGTGAAAATATCTCAGAAATTAGAGGATATTGCAGATATCTTTCTACTAACTTTCTACTTAGAAGATGAAAAATGCTCTCCTAGAATTTTTTTTTTGTGGGGGAAGGGAAATATTTAAAGATGGGAATTTAGTGTAGAGTGAATTAAAGCAAATTTATTAGTCCATTTTGGATAAGGAATTCTTATCATTTCATTGAGATGTGAATTATGCAAAATCTTAAACAACCTGAATTGATTCATAGAACAGTTTAGAGGCATTGCTAGTATTCACTGTTAGTTCTGCAGAGACAACCAGGTACTAAGTAAAGCACACAGCACCTTCAGATGTCTAAATTATCTTTTAAATGTACATCCCTGATTATTAGAAAAGAAAGAACATATCTGCTCACTATGTAGGTTTTTTTAATATGTTTTATATATTTTTTTAATGAAAAGGACCACTTTTTATCTATTTGCTCTCCTCAATTTAACACAATTAATTTTTTTTAAGTGGAAATGGTTGCAGGAAGCATAATATCTACATTAATGGAAGTAATATGCAAAATCTAAACTTAATTTCTTCTCCTCTGTGTCATCTTCTGAGAGCCTTCTGTATTCACTTGGATTTCATGTGTTATATGTTGGGGTAGGAGGCTGGAAAGAACACATGACATTCACCTGCTGCTTCTAATACAAAAGGTAATGGAAGATAGTATAAATGTAGACACAATACATAAAATATTTTCAGTGGGTGGATTGCTGGACTTTGCATAAGGATGGGTGTACTTGTCACAAAGACATTGATCATGCCAGTAGACTGAAATACAGTACAGTTTGAATGCAAAACAACATCTAACGTAAGGTAAGCATATTGTTTACCTCTATTAGTCATGGGAGTTACCAAGCAGCTGTGGATCTGTACACGTAAGCAATTCAATTTAATATGAGTGCAAAGACATAACTGAGCTTTAAGGTCTTGAAAAGAGTGACTTAGTTGAACTGGACAGCTTAAAGACTTTGATTCAGAGGCAGCTTTTAATTTCTGGAAGCCAAAGAGCACATTTTTGGTTCACAATCTGAGACTGACGTCTGGTAGTAGTCGAGCAACTTAGACTAACAAACTATGTGGGGAGGTTGATCAGCAACATTTTATTTTAGGTCTAAAAAATGTAACAAGTGTGTCAAGACAGCTTTTCACCCAGTCTCATCAGGGGTTCTAGGCTGCAGTATCTCTGAAAAGGAGAGAGGGGCTTCAGCTATCCTGCCTCATCTTATGGCAGAGGGAAAGGTGGCAGAAATAAAAGACACCTGTCTGTCCTGTATATTCAGTCCAAAAAGAATTGGAACAGCATTTTTCTTAGGTAGGGACAATACCATAAAAAGTGGCCAGACAAAAGGGGTAAATTCAACAAAATTTCCAATTCATGGAAAACCAAATTATATACGTTCAGAGAGTCAAACAGTAGTGGATACTGCTGAAGAACAGATAAAAATTTAAATATCGTGCTTTCAAAAGCATAGGAGTTACAAGATCTAATCCAATTTTTGAGCATATTGGTTTCATCTCTAAGCATGTGAGATATGTTAAACAGCAAGAACTGAACCCACTACTTGGGGTATTATAATTCCACTATCAAGAAGGACTATATATTATATATAAAATATATATAATATTCCACAGTTCTGAGGCATCTTGGATAACTCATTGTATAGCTGTAGCCCCAGGCAGTTACATGATTGGTTTTAAGATGGGTGTATTCCAATAGGACAAAGATTGATTTAGAGAAGAATAAGGAAGAAGATTTTTACCACGAGCATGCTGAAACACTGGAACAGGTTGCCCAGAGAGGTCACAGATGTCCCATCCCTGGAAACATTTAATATCCAATTGAAGGAGTCTCTGAGCAACCTGGTCTTGTTGAAAATGCCCCTGATCACTGCAAGCAGACTGGACTAGACAACCTTTAAAGGTCCCTTCCAGCCCAAACTATTCCATAATTCTATGATTTAAAAATTGTCCACAATCATCACCCTGGAATGTATGTTTAATAAATTCTTTTATTTTTCAACTGGTATGAAAATGCTTCTGTGTCCACAAACTTGCCAACCAGAGAAGGTTCTAAATCACAGTACCAGCAAGAATCACAGGAGAAAAACATTTCACAGATTTTAAACTTGAGCTTGAGCTTTACAAGTTTATGAAGTGGATTAGGCCACATGGCTGGGTACTAGGAGATGTTTCTACTTCTAAATTAATCAAAACACCACGCTTATCTATAATAAGTAAGAAAAAAAAGAAGAGCTAAGTTTTAAATAAGCAGAATTCACCAACACTACTATTAATGTTAACTTTGCACCGCTTCATTTTTTCAGTCAGAATCAGGCCTTTTAAAATATGCCAGCAATTCAACTTACATAAATTAGTTTTAAGAAAAACATCTTGGAAAGAGCTTTATTAAGTAATCTTTTAAGTCAGTACAGATTGTAACTTAATATAAAGATTTAATCTCTTATAATAAATAATCTACAGCTGAGAAGAATTTTTTTTTCATTTGCAGGATACACCCACCCATATTTGTAAATTTATTTAAGTTGTTCAAAAGTAGATATATTTAAATGCCCACGAAAGACATTTCTATGCAGCTTTTCATTCTTTTTTCCATAGATATAGCTGAAGTGTAAGATAAAATGGTAACTAAGGCCCGTCATAATATATATATACTATTTTATACGGCATTATAATTTACCAGAAATATTTGAAAGTAGACTATGCAAATATATGAGAGAACATTCACATGATGCATATGAATTATCAATCACACTCTTCACATATAGGATATTTCAGTTTTCAAAGAGTAAAAAATAATCCTCTGTTTTAAATTGCATAAATTCACTAAAGCTGTACAGGAAAATTAATAGAATGATGAAAAGAACAGCATAATAATTAGGTACACTATAACCCAAATTACACAGTATCCAGACTAACAAGAGCCTTAGGGATCCGAAGACTGGATAGGAAGAAAGACTTCCACTTAGAAGCAAGGCAATAATGGAATACTAAAAAGATCATCCTCAGCACTCTTCAGGATGATACAGAAGAGATTTTACAAGAAGCCATGGCAGTAACCTCACCATCCACACTGCCTGTGGGCCACACCTTCCAGGCCGGGATGACAAGCCAGCTGCTGTGCCACCCTACTGTTGTCACTCCAGTCCCACCCTGACTGCATCCAGTCCTTGAGAAAGCACAGAAATCCTGCTCAGGCATTTGCAACCAGCAGTCAGTTTCCCAGGAGTGCTCAGATATGTACAAAAGATCGGGGAAAGCATTAAGTGACTGTGAAGGCTTATGCAAAAACTCACATTAATATTCAGGAAAAATTATTCATATTGCTAACTTAGAAGTTGTTGTTATGTTTAGGAGTCATCCAGTTACAAAACAAACTAAAACTATATGACTTAGCTGAGCAATCCCAGTGTGAATAACAAATCAAGAACAGTCACATAAAGTAGTTTGTGAGCAATCTGTAGGGTGAAAAGGCTCATGTAAGAGCGTATACTGAAAAACTCAACATAATCAACAACTTCATGTAGAAAACAGTGCCAAACAGTAACTACTCACACACAGAAAATAAAACTAGATTCAATACTTTGTTTCTGATGAGCTGGTCTTTTGCTGTTCTACTAGCGTGAGGTAGAACTGCAGCATTGCCCAAAGCTACTACAAAATCAGTTAGCTACATAAACAGACATAAAAAATGTGGAATGGTATTAGTATGACTACAGCTAGCAAGAATAAGGATGCATTTCTTTCCATCTATTTAACTCTTGTAGGATCACAACTCTGCTCACTTTTGGGCTCCCCACTGCAAGAAAGGTATTGGAACACGAGAGAAAATCCAGCAGAAGACTGCAAGATGTTCAGAGGGAGGAGCACATGAGATAAGAGGAGAGGCTGAGACAGATGGGTCTCTTCAGCTTTAAGACAAGGCTCAAGCCAAGATTTTTACAACTACCTGATATGAAGGCAGAACCAGATTCATCCTGATGCTGCACAGCAACAGGATAAGAGGCAAAGGACTGAAGCTGGAACATGGAGAATTATTATGATTAGACACAAAGAAAAGAAAAAGAACCTTGAGTGTGGTCAAATACTGGGAAAAGGGCCAGAGGGGTTGTGGATTCACAGTCTGGGGAGGTGTTAAAGACTTGATGGACATGGCCCTGAGCAACCTGATCTGGCTTACCTTTGAGTATAGGGTTGGAATGGATGATCTCTGGAGTTTCCTTCCAATATAAATTATTCTATGATCTTAAATATACACATATATAGAACAAAACACTAAACATAAGCATACAGAAGTTAGTTACTCAAAGGTTAAGTACTGAATCTGGTGTTGGGGAGGAGAAGATTGGGCATTACTATTGGAAGTTATTCAGTGTACCATGCATATAAAGACAGGTGACATTTAAGACTTTAAGACATAAACTAAAAATCATGAAAATTAGTAGGAATTAGCAGGACCTTTCAAAGGAGAAGTGCACAGGCTTTCCAAGGACAGCATTTTAAATGACTTGTTGGTTTTGGACTTACCTTCCCCCACAAAGACAACCAAGAAGGGTTGTAGTTGCACTGTTTTAGGAATCTTTCTTTTCTTTCTCATGGAGAATAGAGATCAGTTGCATTCCTGTACTCTTTTAATCTCATTGTTTTTGGTACTGGATGTTGTAGGATTTTAACCTATCATTTTAGGGGGTGGAAAACTCTAGACCAATAGTTGCTAGATTATTAATGCTTATATAAAGAAACTTCTGTAAATAAAGTCCTCTCAATCACCATCTTGAGTGCTGCCTGCTTGACTTCCCTGCGAGCTTCTGCGAACCTCCATGAATATCAGAAAAACAGAGCAACAAAGGGTTTTTGGTGGTATTTGAGAAATCTGCACTACAAATATATAGTTCATCTCACCTTGTTAAATATACTAGACCAACAGAGAGGAAGACAAAGCCACATAAAATCACACAAACAAGTTTGAAAAGAGTTAACATTTTGTTCTGATTTATGTTAGCTAAACAGAAATTTATATGGGTACAAATTTATATGTAGCTTTATTCACAAAATGAAAAACATAAGAGAAGACTTTCAAGTTCCCAATGTGTACATCATTTCATTCTTAACACTTTCTGGGTAGAACAGTGAACTGATTGCATTAATATGCAAAAATCAGACAGCTAAAACTATCAATTTGAGAACTAAGTTTAATATTGACTGCCATAGTGAGTGAAAATAAATTGTAAATCCTCACTTCCCCATCCAGTAAAATATTTTACTTCATCTTTTGTAATGTGAAGGAAATGAAAATACTTAAATAACATAGGAAAGGAAAGGAAATTACTAAATTATAGTTTTGTTATTAGTAACAATAAATCCATTACCTGTTGTTCAGAAAAGTAAAAAATTATATTTTTAAAAGGTTATTCCAAATGTCATAGTATTAAAGTATAATTAAAATCAGTATAAAACTAGAAAAGGAAGGTCAAAGAAGGTGTACGCCCCCATCCCTGAAAACAACACTGGTGAATTGGTAATAAGAGATGAGAAGAAGGCTGAAGGAGAATTCAACAAAGTTTTTGCCTCTGTCTTGAACAAAAACTCTCTTCCCACACCTCTTGAGTGGATGGACAGCAGGATGGGGACTGGGGGAGCAAAGTGTCTGCTACTGTAAGTAAAGATCTTATTTATTGCCATCTGAAGAACCTGAACATGTAGGGAACATAACACTATGGGGCTATGGAGGACCAGGCACAACATATTTTGTCTCAAACATTCTGACTGGTGTGACAGAAAAGTTCTGCTTGGAAGAGAAGGTCCTGCAGAGGTGGGGCAGTGCTGTTCTGAGCCAACTTCTTGTTCCACCTGGAGACCTGTGCCCAGCAAGTCTGGGCTGACTTCCACCCTCCCAGTTACTTCCTGGAGGGTTCAAAAGGGGCTGGCTGAGCATATGCCAAAAAGTCTAGTTTACATGAGAGGCATGAGCTAGGTTAACTACACAAAGAAGTGGATCAGTTCTCCTCCCCAGTCTTTTATTTGTCCTCTCTTTCACCTTGTCTTATTGCCTCAGATCCATTGCAGGACCTAAGGACTGATGATATTATTTGTTCTTTTTTGGGGTTTTTTTTCCCTTTATTTCTCTCCTCCCTTGCTTTGTCTGGGCAAAGTGCAGCTATCAAATTCTATCCTGGACTCCATACTGAAGTTTGTTGTGGGAGTGGGGAGCTTGTGGAAGCCAGCACCTTTGAGAATTGGTGTGCTGTGGCTCAGTAGCCACCACTTTTGAAAGGTTTATTGTGGGAGTTGGGAAGTTTTTGAATAGTACTGTAAGATTAAGGACTTGTTGGCCAACATTCTTGAGACTAAATAGTGGGCTAGTTGCCAGAGTCAAGGCAACTGTATAATAAAAGCATAAGAGTCCCCTGACATATGGACTGGTATTTTTGTTCAGCCTGACAAGAATTTATAACCAACATCATGCCCCCTAGCAATGGGTGTCAGAGTCTTGAAGGAATTGGCTGATGTAGTTGCCAAAGACGCTCTCCATGGTATTTAATAAGTCATGGCAGTTAGGTGAAGTCCCAGGTGAGTGGAAAAGGGAAACATTTTACCTATCTTTACAAAGGACAAAAAGGAAGACCCTGGGAACTACTGACCTGTCAGCCTCCCCTCCATGCTTAGGAAGATCATGGAACAGATCCTTCTAAATGTTATGCTAAGGCACATGGAGAACAGGGAGGTGATTTGAGACACCCTTCACCAAGGGACAGTCCTGCCTGACCAAACCAGTGGTTTCCTATGATGGATTTACCCCATCAGTGTACAAAGGAAGGGTTACAAATATCATCTATCTGGATTTCTGTAAAGCCTTTGACATGATCCCCCACAACATTCTTCTCTCTTAAGTTCTCTTAATGGATTCACTGGATGGACAGTTAGGTGGACAAGAAAGTGGTTGGATGTCACACGCAGAGGGTAGTGGTTGATGTCTCAAAGTCCCAATAGACATCACTGACAGGTGCTGTCCCTCAGGGGCCCATATTAGGACCAGAGTCATTTATCTTCATTTTAATGAAGATTGGAAGAAAGAAGGGATTGAGTGCACCCTCAGCAAATTTGCAGATGACACCAAGCTGACTAGTGTGGTTGCCACTCTGAAGGACAGGATGCCATCCAGAGGGACCTGAACAAGCTCAAGAAGTGGGCCTCTGGGGAAGTTGTGAGGTTTAAAAAGTCCAAGTGCAGGGTCCTACATCTGGCTCGGGGCAACCCCTGGTATCAACACAGAGAACGGATAGATCCAGAGAAGATGTGCTAAGAATGCCTTGGGGGTGCTGGTGCATGAGAGGCTGGACATGACCCAGCAATGTGCACTCATAACCCAGAAAGCCAATCGTACCCTGGGCTGCATCAAAACGAGTGTGGGCAGCAGGGTGAGGGAGGAGATTCCACCCCTCTGCGCTGGTGAGACCCCACCAGGAGTGCTGCATTCAGCTCTGGGGTCCCTAGAACAGGAAGGACACAGGCGTGTTGGAGAGGAGGACTACCAAGATGATTAGAGGATGGAAAACCTTTCCTATGAGGAAAGGCTGAGAGAATTAGGATTGACCAGACTGGAAAAAAGAAGACTTCAGGGTGACCTAATTGTGGCCTTCAGAACCTGAAAAGAGACCAAAAGAAAGATGGACAGAGACTCTTTACAAGAGCATCTACAGTACAGAGGGGAATGACTTCAAACGGAAAAAGAATAGATTTTGAGCAATATTAGGAAGATGAATATTAGGAAGAAATTCTTTACTACCTGTGGTGGAACAGGTTGCCCAGAGAAGTTGTGGATGCCCCATCCCTGAATGGGTTCAAGGCCAGGCTGGATGGAGTTCTGATCAGCCTGGTGCAGTTGAATGTGTCCCTGTCCATGGTACAGGAGTTGGAACTAAAATAGCTTTAAGTTCCTTTCCAACCCACACTATTCTAGGATATGCAGATAAACAATATTATCCTGCATTTTTTTTCATTCTGTCTGCTACAACACAAAATAAATTCCCCAAATAGCTGCTGTTGAACTGGAAATAGTTTTGCAGTCTTTACTATCAGGGGATTAATATTTACGGGAAAATATTTTGTATTTTGAGGGAGAGTCTCCTGGGCTATCACTGTGCTTTTAGCACTGCAGATGTCTCTGAATGTTTCCTCACAGCCAGTTGCTGTAAAAATAAGTATATACAGATGGAAGTACAGCAAAATGATGCAAAGTTACACTACCCCAGGCACTAATATTTTATGCACTTTTTAACGTTACATTTAAAAATTTTATGAGCATCTACTCTGCTAACCAACTCCATCTCTATTCCTGGGGGTTAAAGTGTGGCTTTATATACAACAAGTATTTCAGGTGAGTTGGTTTGAGAACCTAGAAATGAAGGAAAGCAACCTGTTTTCGGATTTCCAGTGGTGGGGTATATCATATCAACTGGAAGTAGCAGGTTCTGCATTAACTCCTTAAATGCTGAAAGAAGCATTGTTTTGGTGATCACTGTGATACCTGAGGCCAGCTGGATGATCTAAAGATACTTCTCTCCTTTTAATCTATAAATGTAAATATGGCTGTTTGATTGAATGTGCAACCAAGACAACAAATAAAATACATGTAGTAATCAGAATACAAAAGTAGCTCAGGGAGCCAAGAGCAGCTTCCAAATATTAGTTAAAAAAACGAGAACAGGCTAAAGAAAGTCTATTAGCATAGCATAAAACCTCCTGTAAGTATTCTTTATTATGTGAGTCCTGTATTTGCTGTTAAGCCTTTTCTTATTTGCAGATTCTTTCCAAAGTCTGATCACAAAGCTATTTACACAACATTTGTAATGTACAGAACTTAGAGCAATGGTTTACTGGTATCTCAGAAACTGGAAGACAGAAGAGTGGTCTGAAGCTGTGCTGGCCAGATTCCAGATCCCTACCAGTACCCAACCATTTCCTTCACCTTCACAGGATACTTTCTAAGCCATTGAGTCACATAGCTACAAAATGCAGAGCTGATAGCATGGGTAGAATGGTTTTGAACATGCTTACCCAAACCTTAATTTAACCTTCATTAGCAATTATGAATTGGTTGATAGCTGTAATTCAGCAAAGCTTCTGATGGAACGCAGTTTCAAAACATTAGCAGTAGGTAATTTACATTTTAAATTTACTGTACAATCAAATCGCTGCTATTATATTAAAGGTGTGGTGATTTATCATAACCCAATTAGCTGAAAAGCCGGGTAATATATATTAGTGTCACTTTAATACACTAAGAAATCTCAGACTCCTACTAAGATTTTATTTCATTTATTAAAGCAACGCAAAACTTCTTTAAAAAAATTTATGTAATGTCTGCTGACTTAACTCTTTTCTAGTAACATAGAAGATAAAAGTCATGTCCATGAGGAGCCTGATCAAACATCTCAGTCTCTTACATAATCTCACATCCAAGCATGCAATAATCACAAGACTAACTGAGAATAAAGTTTGCAGTACTCATTTTGGTACCATGTCTAGTACTTGTAACAGTTGTCATCTGAAATACTAGATATGTCTATGGCAATGTATAGTCATGTACAACTATTTAAGATAAAATATTATAATAATTCTGAGCTATTTTGCCCTTAAATTATGCTTATCCTCAGCATCTACAGCATTTTGCTTGTGTACTCCCATGGACAGCAGTTGAGTGTCCAAGTATTTCCAAAGCCTAAATTACCAATGTGTCACCAATTAAGCAAACATCTTCATGACACAGTCAGATAAAGTCCGCATTGCTACAACTGGAAAGGCAAATGAGGAATACATAATGAAGTGCAAATATAGAGTCATTGTTTAGCCTGCTACAGTATGTCAGTTGAGGCTGAAGCAGAAGGTGCTGAAGCACCAATTTTCATGTGCAAATGACTTCCTTGGTGTCAATACCTACACAGTGAATACCAATTTGAACATCTCAAATGGGGATACTGTACTAAGGCAAATTGAAGAGTAGCCCCAGCAGTAATAGCGTTAAAAATCTAAGAAAAAGAAACAAATTTTAAAAGTGTCTCTAAATCAAGAGTATTTGTGTCTGGCTTAAAAGTCACCATAGAAATGATTGACAATGAAATGCAATCCATTTTGTTAATTTGTAAAATATCCTATATACATAAATAGGCTCCATTGTAATCCATAATGAATTGAAAGTAAGAAATGAAGAGCTGATAATTTTATGTTACAAAAGGACATGCAATTCATAATTAGGTATTTATAAAAGAAATAGAAAAAATTTGGTGAAGGCAGTAAAAGTGTTTGCTGGCATAGATGTTGCTACATCAAATATTTGCTAACAAAAGAGAAGACAGGTTTCTAATTGAAGAGTTGGCATAGAGCTATGCTGAATGGCAGGCTCTACCATGTCACCATATCTGTCAAGCAATAATCTTGAGTTGCTGAAGCCACCCAAATCATAGCTAGCCAATTTTTTGGGAGGGGAAAAAAAAAGTCTCTTAGAATGCAATCATCCATTTCCAGAAGAATGACTAACAACCTCCAAAGCAGGCATTCCCTTCACTCCCAAAACTTTTATCAAAGTAAGATGCAATTTATGACATTGTAATACTAAGTAACTTCATAATTTCCAGGTAACAGTGACAAAATATATAATCCACATGTTAAGCATGCAGGTAAGCCAAACAACAGAAGAGGCCCTGATCAAAATTCCTTTCTAGTGCAGGCATATGTTTAGACAGAGCTCAGGAGGTCTTGTTTATCTCTGACAATGCTAAGCAGTTGGCTGATTTAGATTCAGAGTGGAAAAGCTTGTACTCTTGAAAACCTCAAAGGGGGAGATGTGCCTTTAAAACACAATCCAGAAAATCCCCTCAGCAAGGAATTTTACCCTGGGGCAATAAATTTGGTTACTCACCAGTGCCCCATAAGCTCTTAGCTGCCCTCTTGCAAGCCCCTTGAGCAACACCCTTCTTTCTCCTCTCAGTGATGAAGGCAGATATTTGTGATTCCAGTTTAGAGCACATTTGCAGTCAAAGTAGCAGTTAATCACAAATGACAGCAAAAAGCCATGATTGGTGAGAAATCATCCTCCAGATAAACCCCTGGCACAAGCAGCACAAAATATTACCCCAAACAAATTAATGTCTCAAGAAGACACATTGCCAAACACCCATGTACATCCAGTCATTTGAAAGATGTTCCATGCATCAGACTCTACTGTGAGGTAACTCCTTGAAAATACCGTACCAGAATGTCAGAATTGGCCTCTGGTTTAGCCATATACTTTCTTACACAAGACAGGTAAACATCAAAATAGCACATGGTTTGTTGGCAAAGCGAATTCAAAACAGAGTGTGCAAAGGTAGGTGCTGCATAGATTACATCACAATTTACCACGCCACACCCGTGATACCATCCGACTTTTCCAACTACCTTGCTGTTCCTCTCCTCCTATGGCTGACAACAGGCCAGATGCCTGCAGAAATAATAATTTAGTTCAGTATGTACCTTCCAACTAAAGGAGGAATACATGAAGAAAAAGCCACTTCTACTCCCTGAGAACAGTCAAGTACCCAGAGAAAAACGAGGGGAGGGTGAATTGGAAAGGACAAAGAGATCAAGGCTGATGAAAGTTAAAAAAGAAAGAAAACACTGAAATACCATCAGGATACAGTGAGTGGTAGTTGTAAAGCAGAGGCAAGACTAAGAACAGAGAGGCCTCTCTAAAAGTAAATTTTTCAGGTAGGATTTGTCTTATTCAACTTAGATATTTACAAAGTAGCTGTCCACTTGTCAACTACTCACCCTAGGCTACCCTCGAGAAAAACAGGTTCTTTAAACCATTTACACTCTAGAAGCATCTGTTTTCTTTTCCTCCCTTGAACATTCAGGGAGTATAGATTCCTTTTTCAGAATTTGACATCTACACTTGTGACCTTTGGGAAGGAATCAGACTCATAAATGGCTAGAATGCATACAGTGTTATTAAAGCGAGGAAAAAACACAGGATTATAGAAAGAGCTGCTTTGAATTTGCATAGATTTATCCATATGTTTTTATATTCTTGAATTTATCAAGGGAAGTTGTTTTTTGGTTGGTTGGTTTCTGAGGGCTTTTTTCTGAGGCGGACATTTCATTTTCCCCGTAAGTATTTTCTGGGAGAGGTGCAAGTATGCTGCATATTTTGAGACACAATAATATGTATCAACATCAAAATATGTCCTAAAAGCTCTGGATTCTGAGGCTAAGCAGGTATTCATAACGGGTTTTTTAGATAAACAACTAGAATAACCTATAAGTTTTGCTGTATCTGGATTTCAGACTGTGGTAACTGGTTTGGTCATCTCCACATTCCAAATAAGCCATTTTCCTTTGCTGTATTTTTTAACCTTTACAGCTATTTTCCTCTTTTATCCTTTAGGGAATAGGGCAGCAAACTTCAGGATGGCATTTTCTGTTATATTCAGGGTAACCTACATATTCACTGCAGTAGCCAATTGATTGTCAAGCATTTGATATACAGACATGTTTTTTTAAGGTCATTCTACACTTGCAGAGATTTAACCTTCTGCCAATTTAACTAGAGGAAAGTGGAACAACCTTTGTCTAATAAGATGGTCTACCCTTGCAATATTTAGCAGTGGTAAATATTACCCTCTAGGGTCATATTTTTATCAATATGTTGAGATCAGAATTTTATCTCAGCAAAAAAAGTTTTATCCTTTAAGTAAATTTAAAAAGGAGGTCATCCAGCCATCTGCCATGTGAAATGGACAAGTATTAGCTGGAAAACTTCAAGATATTATGGATGTCACAAGACATCTTCCCCCACTTCCTTCTAAAAAAATCTGTGGGGAGAAATGAAGAAAAGAATCAGTGAGAAAGTAAACTTTTATCAGCAAGGAAAAGAGAGGGGAAAATATGCACATATCTACTTTGTTGCCAATGCTGTTTCTATTAAAAAAAAAACCACCAGCAGTAAAGTTTTTACAGTATGAAGGATAAAAAATATGGCTGAAAGTTAGACTGAACCATTCCCATGGTTCACAGAGTGTTTGTATCAGCTTCTTCTGTTTCTGTAAGATACAGCTGTTTCATACTAGCCATACAGTAAGTATTGAAACACATTTATCTGTTTCTTCCAGTTTTATAACTGTAACTAATAGTTCCCAATGTTATCTATCTCATACACCATGCATGTGCACTAGTTTTCCAAACATTTTTGTACTACTACTCTGATGTGCTCTGTAAATTCATCAGCCTCTTTAAGTTGGACAGCAAGTGCCCATAGTGCTGATAAATTTCTCAACTCAGTTGTAGTTGATAGAGCAGATCCACTTTATTTCCCCTAAAGACAGGTTCTATTTAGTTTTGACTATTCAAGCTCTTTAAATGACGACATTTTTGCATTGCAGCATTTCTGAGAGAAGCCATATATTTACATTTAAAGGATAGCTTTGCAGTCTCTTACTATCAGTTTGTACGTTGTTGAGAAAGAATGTGTATCTTCTCTGTTCCCTCCAAACTCTGTTAGATTTGACATCATTCTGAGACTGTTTTTCCACTCTTCTTTGAAAAAAAGACTGCAGTGCTTAAAAGTGCAGTATATATTAACAATCATAGCTTCATTGAAACCTGACTAGTTCTATTTGCAACACTTGAACATTACTAAAACACAAACTCAGAGAAGGGAAAGTCATCTTCTATTCCTTCATATTTTTTTGTATACTTCCTGGGACTTGGTTCCCAGCTAATTTCTACCTAGATTTAGCTAAGAGTACGGTCAGTAGGAACTTATTTCATATTCCAAATAGAAGAACTGTGGCAGAAGCAGAGAATAATAGCGTAAAATTTACATTTATGGGAGTAGGTAGGAAGTGTTTATACAAGCCATGCCGGGGGAGTGAAGTAGCGTATGGTATTCCATCCTCAGCCAAAGGGCAAAATAACCTCAGAGATGTTCAATCTACTTATTTTTTTACATGGAATTTGTGTGGAAGTGTGAAAGCTAAGTAGCTTTACTTTGCTGTCTGACAAACCACCAAGACAGAAATACTGTTGCTCTTACTTGAATTGATTTGAACAAATCGACCCTAAAAATATGCATGTAGCTGACACTTGTTGGAACACAAATTAAATTACTACTGTATAATGGCATTGTATGAAAGGAAAACCAGAGTACACTTTTATTTTAATGAAGAATTTGGGACAAATTCCCTTTTCTGGCACCTGTATCATAATATAATATGCTATAACACAGCACCGCTTTGGAGGTTTTTAATGTTTTGTTCTTGATCAGATGGTAAACCAACAGGCAAAAAAAGAGCATTTTGATACCAAGGGTAGTTGTTCCGGCATGAAAGAGATTGAATTGCTGTAGGACTGCCGGCCTATGTAGAAAAAAATTTTGGGAGAATAGGTCCTATATCCATACCATAAAGGGTAAGTTTTGTAAATGCATCTACCATTGCACTGGAGAGACCAGCACAATGTTGGGAAAGCCAATATGCCTTTGCCATGGATAATAAGATTGAGATGGGTTTGCACTTCCAACCAGTGTTTGAGGGCATTCTCAGAAGAAAGGTGTGCGTGTACAGAGGTAAGAAAAAGAAGAAAATTCCATTCACTCCCAAAACTCTCATCTGACAACTAAAAACACAGTACCACTCAATCACGCAATAGAAATAGATTCCACAGGAAAAAAAAAATAAACTGATCAGAATTAAATTACATGAAATTAGCTACAGGCAAATATTTTGGGTTTGGGTTTTTTCTATTATTAGGACCAGGTAGCAGAGATCCATATTCAACACAAACTAATATTTTGGTCAATATTGCAAGTGTGGAATGATGTTGGTGTTTACTTGAGAGCTGTCAATCCAGTTCTGTAAAAATGAACAACATATACAAGACAAAAGAGCATCCAGAAGGCAATACAAATCAGAGCAGTTTTGACTTTGGAAATTGTTATCAGATTGCAGCACCAAAAACATTCCCACAGTTAGGAAACATAAGGTTAGCAGTAACTTGGCAGAAGGCTTGTAGACACTAATCTATTCATACCATGTAACCCACAAGGAAATGAGCAGTGCTACACACCCCCAGCCCAAGGCAGCCTGGGAAATACTTGCTTTCAAGCTGTAAAAAAGCTAATTTATCTCCTTTCCCTCAGTAACAGTATGTGAGAGAAGACAAGGAATATGTGGAGTTACTCCTTCCACAGCCTCAGATTTGCCTTTTTCAGGCTGTACAGCACAGCAGGTATTAGAAGTCTGGCAAGAGAATCTCGTGCACTTAACTTTTATGTCTAAAAAAATTAAAAGGAAATCCAACCATCAGATAAAGGCTTATGACATGCCCAGGGTGGTCAGAATGGCTGACACAAAAAGAAGTTGGGAAGCATGCATGCAGCTGCTCTTCAGGCTATGGACATAACTTGTGTTCACATAGGGGAAAAACAGGAGCCCACCTCCTGCACTCGGGCATATAGAAAAAGTAATTGACAAAGTTTCTAAACACTTCAGGATTGTCAGACTCATACCAAGCTATATAAAAGCTCCACAGATTTGAATTATTAAAGATGCTTGAGTCTTAAAAAAAGCCAAGGCTGAAAAGAACTCCTTGAGGTACTTATACCACTTTCATTTGTGTTGATTGCCAAAATATTAAAGGAGTAACTTTACAGCCTGGAAGAAAGATAAAAAGTAAACAGCAGAAAGCCAGACCCCTTGAGTATCTAAATATTGCAGGACTTTCAGAAAACTTGTTCTAGCACAAACACTCTGCTGCATCAAAAGGAAGCCTTCAGTTTTTGTTGCCACTGCCTGAACAAATAACACTCTAATTGTTGTAGGTATAACTGATGTGGTTATCTTTATTCTTCTAAATATTAGCTGAACTGGTTGAAACCTAAGCATGCATTTTCCAAGTAATATATATATATATTTTTTAAAATGTGCTAATGCTTTTAAAAAAAGGTGATGCTTAATTATAAAGGAAGCAGAAGATATCAGTTTCCTTTTGTTTGTAGTGAAGACAGACTAACATAGCTCAAGTTCACCTGCTTTTATAATTAATTTTTAAGAGACATAAAATATTTATTACAGAACATTGAATGAAACAATGTTTATTAAAGACTATGAAGTATTTGGATTCTGCAAACAAAATCCCAGCATAAATCCCTCAACAGCTGTAGTGGACAAAATTACTAAATTATATCAATGCAGAAACAGTAATTGCAATTAGTATTTCTGAAGCCCTTCATAGATCTTGAAAGCACCACTTCTATAAAACAAGAGAAAAAAAACAAAAAGCAAAAATAAAGGGAAAGGGAAAAGGAAAGGCAAAGAATGTCTAGGATGTTTATATATGCACAATGGGAGCATATGCAGACCTATATATTTATGTATAACTTCCAGCAAAACCAAGCTAGTGCATTAAATTATAGACTGCAGTCACAGGAAGTATCTGCAATGTCCATTAATTTGCTCATGAAGAACACCCATCCTTCCCACTGTGCACAAGGTCCTGACCTCGAAAAGGGGTCCCCAGTGATCTAAGAGTTCATTTGTGGAGGAGCATTTTGTGTCAACCATTCATCCCAAAAATAAAACTACCTCTAGGAGCAGTAGCCACAGTGTGTCTCCTTTATTCACAAGTGTTCAGCATCTCTGGCTCATAAAAGATGCATAAGGGATCACTGTGGATGAAGTTCTTCCCACACTGACATGTTAATGACAGTCTGCGCCTCTCAAATGAACATGTCTTTGGTCTCTACTCAGTCAAAACATTATACCAACAGCTTTTCTTCCTGGAAACTCAGACTTTCGCCTGCTTCCACTTGTACATACCTGTGGTTAATTTCATTGTCTTGAGTAATTCACTGGACTTCAATAGAGATATTAAAATTTTCAATTTCAGAATCATACAGATAGCATTTGTGGGATTGGGATCATTGTGCTAACATCAATAGTTTTGGATTTCTGATTAAAAAAAGAAAGTATCCATATACAGATCTGAAAAACCATTAATCAAGTGCAGCTACTCTGAGAGATGTTGATGATACACAACACCAAGAGCCTTCTCATTTAAGTGCCTTGTTACTCTATTTCTTATTTTCTTCTTTTATCCAGATAACCATAAATAAAAATGCTACAATTGGAATATACAACTATAGGAACATTGCTTGTCTTGAACTTTCTCTTATCTTGGTTCTTAAAGATTATAGCAGGAAACACTTAACAATTTTCATTCTGACAGATTTCCACCACTACCTGTTTCTACCTCAAGCATTCCTCACCGTCAGCAACACTTCCACTACATCAGTATCCTGACCAGACTCAATATAAAGGAGAAATGAATGGGGGAAAATTACTACAGAAATGTAAGAAGTTTTCAAGATTTTAGAACCTTTACTGCTGTACACAGATCTGAGATGTTGGGAAGGAGATATATGATCTTTGATATCCTTGGAGAGTTTAGGGTTGACTTAAGAATCACTACATGGACCTGGCTTCCAAATGTAACCTGCAGGTATGTCCTGACTATACATCAGACAATGAAAAAAAGGACACCTGCAGGAAGTCTGTAAAAATAAGCATAATTGCGTCTGTGGGCCCATGTCTCCTGTTGTAGATAACCTGGGGATCAGGGCTGTGAAGGTGCACCTGTCCCATGGTATGATCCTGCCAAGTGAGATCTCAGAGCTTGACGCAACTGCAAAGAAAAGGAAAGGGAAATGACCTAACTCCTTGCCTTGCTCTAATTGTCTTTCACTCAGAAACTGCATTTTTCTGCCACTCTTCAGAAAAAAGCAACAACTGAAAGATAATAGAGGGAATAGACTATCTGATGATATAACCAATGGTATCTGGATAAGATCAGTTTAAAATGAAGTATAGAAGTAAAATAAGAATGCTAGATATTTCTCTCCTGACATGCAAGCAATAAAATGCATAAGGATGCATTGCACTGTAAATATTATTGAACAGTTCCCTCTCTCACAACCAGAAATTTTAAAGGTCAGACATTTATAAAAATGGAGAAAATAAAAAATAAGAAAGCATTGTCACTGCAACAATGCTCTCCTTGAGAGGACTAACACAGTCACTGATAAATTGATTTCCGTAACTAAGTAAGCAACCTTGGTTAAAAGTGGACTGATATAAACTATGCTTTTAAAGCTATCAGTTCTAGAAAATTAAATCTAAGAGCTTTGAAAACTGCTTATAATTTTACATTCTCCAGTACATCAGCAGTAGAAGATATTGTGCGAAGACAATCATGAGTTTTCATTTCAGTCTAACATGACTTTTTTTTTCTAGGTACTTACTGCTTTGCAGAAAAAATTTTCTAGCAAAAAAAAAAGGTTGTTCAGAAAATGAACATCACTGAGCAAGAAAGGAATCTGTCAGTGTTTTCAGAAATTCACACCACTGAACATTTTTGCACATCAATACATAAATCATTGAGTCAAATATTCATCAAATTAAAATACAATAAAGCATGTATTCATGTATATGAGTACATCAAGTTACATTTCTAGAACTTTCCCTAGGGTCTTGAAAAAAAAATCCCATTGCATCCAAAGGTATTCAGATGGCTTTTCCAGGCTCTTTCCTACAGAAGTGCCTGGCTCACTTACTGTCCAAACAGAGATGAATTACAGCAGGATAGAGAAAGGAACAGAACTGAGTTAATTTCAGAGTGGCACAGAGTGAAATGCTCCTCCACAGGGATATGAGAAAGTTATGAATGAATATATGGACCGGTAAGACATTCCCACCTTCTCAAATTATTGTGACAAGCTACCCTGCAAGAAAAGTGCAAGTATAATCATAATGAAAATTAAGATCTACTATATTTCAATGACCATGACTGCACAGTATTCCAGATAAACTGAAGAATACACATTTGCTGGAGAATAGTCATTAAAAATTTTGACCCAGTAGTGATCAGACAATTACACTTGTAAACCCTGAAGCTTTCGGGTATGATTTTTATCTCCATCTACTTGAATGTATACTTCAGGTGAGTGGATACTGCACTCTTTTCTATGGACAAGACAAAAAAGGTTTTGAAATCATCACCAGATCTAGCATGCCACATCTGATACCCAATATATATTGTGAGGAAATGTCAAATCTCTGCTTTTATGTTCAGTGCTGTCATAATTCTTTTAGGAGACCAGGTATGTTAGAGAGAGGAACTCCCAAAACTTGACAATTACTACTAATTTCTTTATCAATGGTAAAAATAGGCAACAGAATGGAGGAGAACACAAGGGACATCAGAACAGATGGAGGACAACAGAAATCATTATAATCTAACAAAATCAAATAAAGAGAAATATTATTTCCTCTTTGGTGGTATTGCAAATAATAAGTGTGATTAGTCAGTAATGGCAAGAATAAAGGACTTTCCCAATCTCTCCTCTCCCCACTATGAAAATGCTACTTCATTCAGATATCTTTTTTTAGTCTAATCAGAATTGTGATCAAGTCATATTTGCTAGTACCGTGTAGCCTTTGAGTTTTGCTAATTATTTCATACTGGTAATTTTACTACAATCTGACAAGAATCATTCATGCTAAAGGAAAGTAAGTAGTCAATTCACTGATTCAATGGAATAAAAATATGATGTTAAGAGATATTCATGCAAACTAAATTGTATCTGGTATTCTAATACCCATTATAACTTACACATTTTGGTATTCAAATCACAGAATTAGGCATTATCTATTTGCTTTAGATATTCACCAACTGATACATAGCTAATTGAATCATATAACCATTACTTCCATTTAATAATTAATAGATTATTTTAATATAGTAATATGTATTATATAAATAATTATAATAAAATTGATGTATTTTGTTTAATAATTGATTTTATTAATAACTAGAGAAAAATTGTTCTACTTGTATCAATTTTACTATTTCAGTACAACCCTGTGTGGCTACTGAGTAACTATACAGAAGTGTATGTATATGTGGAGGTAGATAAGAATCTACTGCTATGCAAACCAGCAAAAAAATTACAACCAGAATATAGTATTTGTAATATGTCTACTTAAAAAAACCTCAACATGTTCTTAAGTCAAATTCTGAAATCTGATTAAGTGTTACATAGCTATTACCATCACTGATTATTAATGTGGGCATTGCAAAGAAAAAACATTTTCTTCTGCATTAAAACAAAAAGTACTGGTGCAATTCAAGAAGTAATGACAGTGGATGCTTCTGCTCTGCAGTTGTCATCGTTAGGTTCTATTTCTAGAGAAATATATTCTAGGAATTGTAGAATAACATATTGATGAAATACAAAGGCATATTTCACAGTGCCCTCTTGGAATAAGGCTACTTGAAAAGCTCTCAAGGGAAACAGATTGCCTAATGTTTGTTACATTTTATCAACCACTTCTCATTTTTCTTACTAGTAAGGATTCATAAGAATCAAAAAATAAAGCTACTCATTGCATAATAAATTTTTGATTCAATAAAAGCTGGTTTTAAAAAAGATGAGATTTCAGTTTGGTTTTCCAAATTGATCCCTATTTACATTTTATTTTCTACAGTCTCGGTCTAATCAGGGGTAAGTCCTAGATCTACAAAGGGATTTTGACACCAAAATGCTAAACATTGAGGCAACCTGGTCAGATTGCGAATTGAATTGCCTGGTGTTAGACACCCACATTTACCATAATACAGGTCGAGTCTCATCAGCTGACTGAGCATTGTCTATGGAAAAGCTTAGAAGAAAGACTAGTTTATAAACCTGGCTCTTTCCAAAACAAAAAGTACTTCGTATCATTATAATTACACAAGTACATATGTTGAGGACACACAGATTCAAAGTTTCTCCTGAAAATAAACATTAAAGAAGCCATTCATTTGAAAAACAAACTAAAAAAAGAGCTAGTGAGGCAGCTGTAAGGGTCATGGCATCACAGCGATGACCATAGCTGCAGAAGTGCAAATTCTGACAAAGAAGAAAATAAAGTTTCAGACTAAAAACACAACATACAAACTGAATACTGAAAGATGGCTTAGGCATGCAGGCCATGGGACTTACAGTAAGTAGACAACAGTTCTCAAGGCAGGAGCTTCAATTTCATGCCCACTTTTGCTGGTCAGTACAATCAATGTCAGCCGAATTTAACTATCTAGCCCCTAAGAAAGGCTCTGGTAGTCCTTGGCAGCTGGTGGTGGATGGAATGTGAAAGAAACAAGATCTCTAGGTGTGTGTGAGATGTATCTAAAACAGGGTATGGACACAGGTGTTTAAATCTCAGGACACTTGAATTGAAACAGCAATCCTATGGATAGCTCCTATGGCTCTGAATCTCTTCCAAGCACAGTCCCAGCACTTGGCTAGTTCACCAGGTTCTCTAACAAATGGGATTGACACATGTTGCTGAAACTTCGCTCATGTTCTAACAACAGCATGTCCTGGGGGTTATTCATCCTCTAAGTCATATATTCTTTGTAAAGTCATTGGAAAGATAGACAGGATGTTAAGTCATTGCTGAAAACAAGCCCCAGTGTTTTCAAGCAGAAAGAAAGTATTAAAGAAATAGTTAAAATATATGGCCATAGGAGCACTGGAAAAGAACAATACAGCTCTGTAGACTTAAGCTACCTCATAGCTTGCAGAGCCAGTGGCTTTTTAGAAACTGTTAATGACAGTTTGCAACACTGTGGTAAACCAAGGCCTGTAATTTGCAGATTTTATTTTTAGAAATACTCATTGGAGCACTGTGGCATTGACGGCTATGAAAAAGAAATAAAAGAAAAGGGGAGAGGAAAGAGTCCATGCAAAATTAAAAGCCTTTCAAGTTTCCTGAAAAGAGGGTTTCAGAACATGAGGTTCCCCTATTTCTTAGGGGAAGGATAGGAACCTGAATTCAAGGGCATAGCATATGCAAAGCACATTTAGTGTGAAATGCCTGACATTGTATCACATTCATAAAAAGCTGCCGCCAGCAAAATAGATAGCCAAACTGAAACACACATCCCATTTCTATAAAAAAAAGGGAAGGAAAACATCAGAAAAACTGATGTCAGGATGAAAAGCAGGCTTTTTTCCAGCTGTCTTTACTCAACACTGTAGTCACAATCATACCACAAAATAAGACAGTCCAGTCACAATTAGCTCTGAATGGGTCATTAAAGGCAGAAGATACTCCTTCATGGCTTAATTTAATTAAAATTCCTGGCAACTGGAAAGCCTTTTAACATTTTTTGAATACAGATGTGTTTCCAACAGTTTCTCCTCTTTGCTAAAATGCTCAAGTAGTCATTTTTGAATTGGTTTCTTTCCAGAACTGACAAGTCCTGTCACAGTTGTTTTTGTCAAGAGGCGCTGAAACCCCACTAGGTCGTTGTAGTTTTGTTTTCTGAACCAGACTTATTTGTGTTCACTGTTTCACCTCGAATTGTCAATTGTAAAATTACATGCTGTCTTAAAAATTATCCTGACATTAGCAAATGCTCCCTCCCTCAGTGCCTGTTGAAAGCCATGCTGTTTGCTAATGTGACAGTGCAACTTCATCCCTTTCTTTTGCTTTTTACAATTTCCTCAATTCATTAGTGTTTTCCTTGCAAATCTGCAGATATGGGCTGTATTAAACAGCCCCCAGAAAATAAGAAACAACTAAACAAAAAGTCACAAAAATAAACCCAACATTCTGCTTTCAATTAGCACAAGGTAATTCAGAAGTGCCAGGTCTAAATTCACGGGGAAAGCACTGATTGTGGACCTTAACACTGGGCTGCAAGGTCAATCTGCTGGACCACCTATTTTCAGTAAAAGGAATGGAAACATTCAGTCCACTTCCTCACACCTTCTTTGACCTCAGGAGCAATTCAACACTGCAAAACAAGAATGGGTTCATCTCTTATCTAGGTAATATCCAATATGACATAATGCTCAACTTCAAATAAAAGACAGCTCAGGCACTGGCAGCATGCTCACTACGGTTCAAAGTTTAAAAGCATGCACAAATCCTTACAGACTCAGACTGTAAATCACTCACTCGTGCAGTCCCATCAGCAGCTTTATGTGACGTGACTATTTCTGTGTCGTTCAGAGCTTGGCAACAGCATTACTTCTAAAAAAGCACAGAGGAACAGCATCAGAAGTCCTTATGACTGCCCAGAGACTCCAGAGGACTCTGGATCAGATAATAATCAGCAGCCAAAAGATCAGAACATTTTGGCAGCTTTATTCTCTTTAAATTACCACCTGCCTCTAAAAACAATTTCGAAAGATCTAGCACAGGAGATCTCATTATAACTCTCATAGGTGGCTACAGTAAAAAATAAAAATGAAAAGCTCTTTCAAGATTGAATCTTTTTATTTGTCACAACTACTGTGAGACCACCTGCCTTTTATGCACTGTTTGTAAAGCCAGTGTCTTAACTGTCATTAAACAGTTTCCATTTCTCTGGCTGAGAATATTTGACATCACTGAGTTGTCTTCTTGTCGTGATACAAAAGTTCGCACTGAAAGCAGTTCTGCAATCTCTCCTCCCCTGGGTCAAATCCTGCCAAGCTCTGCCCATTCCTCTCAAATGGCTTCTGGCATTGTGCATCAAGGCAGCACTCATTTGAGAAAAACAAGAAAGCAAAACACACTTTGAAAAATTGTGTTGCACAGTGTGGGGTGTGATTTGTCCTACTTGTATATGCGTTCTCTTCCTGATTCCTAAGCAATGTGTGCAGGAGTATAAACATAACAAGTGTTTAGTATTTTATTTCATGTCATCCTAAAAAGCGGATTTTTTTCCCCTCTAGTTCTTTTAAAAGAAACTAGATTTAGGACAATTTTAAAATTCCTTATTTACTAATGTTAATACAAACACTAATACTAATACTAATAGACTAATAAAAGGCTCCAGAGCCATAATGAACTCTGTGCAAAACTCCTCCTTAGCCTGTGAAATCCTTCTACTTGGAATCTCCACTGCTGTGGAGATCAAAGCATAGAGGTAACCAAGCTCTTGGGTGCCAGATGGGTTATATATCAGTACACAGAGTTCACAGTAGATTTTACACCAGCTTTACTTGCCACAAGCTTAATCATGGCACATCTTCCCTGTTTTCCATTGTTCACCCTGCTTAGTCTAAATCATGTTGCATCACTCAAAAATAACTGAATGCCTTATTTGGGAGCTAAAATATCTTTCAAAGTGTGTAAAGATTCACAAATAAATTTGCCAAGGCTGTGTTTTCACTTGCTAAGCAAAACAGCGAAAACCATTGTTTTTTTCCTTGAGCTATTGTAGTTTCCTTCCTTTCCTTCCTGCATCTCTGATCTATTTATAAAGGTCTTTATGTGCAAATAGTATTCATCTATCATTAATTTTTTATTCCACAACAGCAGTTTTGAAGGATAACCAGTTAACTTCATTTCTCTTTAATATCCTCTAGGCTTGCTAGAAACTGTTTTTAAAATAATGGGTTCCTATGATTTTGTAAGCTCTCTCTCTCAGCTCTACCTGCCCCTTTATAATTCTTGTAACTAAGTTATAAAGATAGAAAAAAAGAGTAAAAATACACAGACTGAAATTTCACTAACTGAAAAAGGATAAAGTAATGGTTTGTCAATTATTTAAATCAATGTGAATTCTACCATGATGAACATACTATTCTCCATTAAGTTTTGGGGGTTTTTTACTGTTATAAATATCTACAAGCCAAATCTAACTCAGATCATAAAGAAGCTACACAATGCTTCTGACTGAATAGTACATCTAACTTGAATATGTACCTCTGTCTATGGCAAGTACACCAGCTCCCTACATTCACCTGGAAAGGAATCCAAGTGAAGAGTCTGGTGACCTGGACTGGACATACCACCGACAAATGCTATTTAGAGTTATATTTTCTGGATGCATCTTTACCAAAAGAATCACTGCACTTTGAAAAGACAGACCCCTACTTTCTCTTGCTGCTCCATGTCTTCATGTTACTCTGCAACATCACAAAGCAGCAGAACTCACTGTCACACAGAACAGAATCTTGAAGTGAGCTTAGGCCCCTCCTGAATTAGGACAGTCTAGATGTTAGTCCTTTTTAACACTGAAAGCAGAACACCACATCCAAATCCCCAAAACTACTAAGTCTCTAGGCTGAGAAGGGCAGTTGTGGGTGAAGTTGTGAGAACTCCTATCCCCACTAAATTTCTTTTCAGGAGTATTTGCTCCTTCTGGAGTGTTGATAAAGGAGCATCCCTGAGCAGGGGAGAGGACAGATGAGAAATCTGTTCCACTTTCTATTTCTTCCTGTTGGAGAGCAGACCAGGTAGGCAGCCCAACCCCAGGAAGTTGCATAGCCAGGAGAAGCACAAGATTAGTGCAGTAGATACTGAAATAGCCACAGGAGCTATGAAGGTTGGTATTCTTTACAATCTGGGACTCTTTAAAAAGGATTATCATCATTGTTCAAAGTATTAAGGGATGGTTCAGTTAAGAAGTCCTTGTGTCAGGAGGTATGTAGAATGAAGAGTTCTTTAGGTGGTAAAATCACACAGCAGGACCTTGTGTTCCCCTTGACAACATCATAAGAGAGGGAGAGAGAAAAACAACAGCTCTTCCAATAGCTGGACACTTCTTTGACTCCATGCAATGGAAATAGGGGAGACAACTATTGTGTCAAGAATCTGGTATTCTTGGATTTTCTTTAATATAGAACTGAATGTACCATTAAAGTGAAATATAGCATGACCACTCCAGACCATCCTTTTTATTTCCTTGTGCTTCTTTCCATCTTAAAAATGGAAAATTAAGAAGTGCTAAGGTACATTTCTTAAGCCCTTTCATGGCTGAAAAGTATTGAAGTGAGGCAGAAGAAAACAACCAATTCTTTACTATATATTCTCTCATTGCTTTGACCACTGGTGTTTTAAAATGTTGCCCCATTTCAATGATATATTAAAAAACCCCATTAATATGGGCCCATCTTCATGAAAATCCTATGGGATGGGAATACTATATGAATCAGTGCTATAATGTATTATTACAAATTTCTCATGTTTCTAATAGAAGAATGAGATCTCTGAAGAGAGCTCTGACTAAAACTTTCAGACAAATATTATCTTTAGGTCTTTCCTTTCCAAACATAAGCCAAGTAAATTTTGAAGGATAAGTGCAGCTGTTTTCCTATGGCAATCAATATATTTTACACAGTTTTCTATTTCCTATGCTATGCAACAATCTACTGAGAAACAATTGAGAGAGATTCAATAGCAGAGGTTAATAACCTGAGAAAATATCACATCTAAGACAGCCTATTTGTGCATGCCACAACAATGATAGCTAAGTAGTTTGAAGGGTGCAAAGACAAAGATTAGGCACTCTATAAATGTGTTTTTATGTGCAAAGTCTACATACAACTTAAAAGCTTCCCATTTATACAGACTCAAAAGAATCCTTTGAAAGCAAAAAAAAGACCTTCTTTGAAGTGCTTCTTAATGCACCTGGCAAATTAGAAGTAAGAAATTAAAAAGATTTGGTACTGGCAGGAGAAGGACTAATTATCGTAACCAGATAGGTGGCGAGCTTCAGATATGACTGTACTAGTGTACTGATGTTAGCAACAAGGGATGAATGCATGTACTTAAAAAAAATTAGACCGTGAATAAGTCTCTCAATTGATAGAAAAACCAGAGACTACAAAGTGCTTTATGCCCTAGAAGTGCTTCTTATACTCCATTAGCTGCAGAGGGATTGCCTCACATGCAAATTGCATGCAGTGTGGAGACTGCATCCAGCTGAAATGGAAGACTCTAGGAATGAATGCAAGGCAATGACAATACAGTACATCCCCAGCAAAACTAATGATATTATAGTGATGTTACAATGCAGATAAAGGATCAAGCCACCAGTAACCTCATGGAAATATGCTCATGCTCATCAAGTATTTACTAAAGGTGTCACCTTGGCCTGTGGCCCGTTTTAGTCCACAGCGTATTCTCTTAGCTAACACTGGCCAATTAACCATGTCAGCAAGCCCTATGTTGCTCAGCATTCAGATCCCAATGGCACAGGAGCACCCATTTAATGCTGTCTGATGTTCTAAACACATCTTCAGGCTCATTCCTTGAGGAGTACTGGGGTCACAAAGTATAATCAAATCTGCATCAAAAAAAAATACACTGACATATGACAATGTAGTCTTTGAACAGCATTAAAGCCAGAATAATGTTTTTTCCAGTAGACGAACAAGGTGTAAATCTAGTAGCCCAACCCCTGTGCTTTCTAATCCCCATGCAAAGAGCTTTAGAGTCAGTGGAAAAGCTTCTGTTGATTCTGGGGTAAATATTTACTACAGCAAGAGGTGCTCCTGGGGCAGGATGACTTGCTTGGGTTCAGACACATCACTTGTTTGTCTTTTATTTTCTGCATCAGCATAATAGCAATGACAGTAATCAGTGTGAATAGCAAAAGGAAATGCTTGGAAGGGACTTTGGAGCTTCTTGAATGTTTTCTTTCCTCTCCTCTGCTAATGTCTTTTATTTGAGAGTTATTGAAGTCTGAACTAAATACACCAAGAAATTTCCAAAAAGCGCGAAGATTGAGTGTAGGTAATGCAACTCTTGGAGTTACACTGATTTTTAACATCTTGTTGATCAAGTCTCAGTTGCAACTTCAGTGAGAGACTCAGCATTACAACTACTGTGGGTCACCTGCCACCCTTCTTCCTTCCCCAAGGCATAGGTCTTAATTCATATTCATTTAAAAGGAAAATCTCTCTCTATTCCATACCTTCCAAACCATCATCAGTGCTGTCCAAATCATGAGTTGTCATAAAAACAACCAGAAAACCTCAATTTTGTATCATACCTTGTATCACTTTAATCACTTATGAGGATGTGATTTCACTTACTTGAACACAATCTGTTGTAAGAGGGTTTTAATGCTTGTTTAATGAAGCCTAGAGAAATGAAGATGTTACTCTGCTTCTGTCCTTTTCGCTGCTTTGTTAGAATCTGTATTATCTCTTACAGAATTTTACCCATTAGATTTTCAGCAGCAATATTTTTCAGTTTCACGAGAATTACAGCATATGCTAATCTTTTAAAGAAAGTCCTGCTCTTTGCAGGATGCATTATAAACAGCCTTCCTGAGGGCTTTGCCTTTTAATCTCATTACAATGATTTATTTGCTTTTATCTCCTTTCTCTTTGAAAACAGGTACTTAAAAGTTGTGTTTATAAATTTGCCTAGGTATTTGTGTACTGAAAATTTTTCAGTGGAACACATGAATGTTTCTTTTAAACATCAAATACTGTTCAAAAACATAACTTTAGAAAAAAACATTCAGTTTATATAGAATTGAATGGAATATTTAAAATATATTTTTAGGACTGCCTTTCCAACATTGTTTTTCTTTTCCTCTTTCCCCTGTTTCTTTTAAGAGTAATATGGAGTTTAGTTGTATTAGGGATTGTATTTATATAAACCTTATTCGAGTTATCATGCAATGCTGTCTTTTCATTTCTCTTGGCTAGAGTATTTGGGCTGTTATCAGTCATTTCACTGAATATTACAATATTTGATAAAAATGGGTATTTCTTAGCTTAAACATTCAATTCAACTGTCTACCCTGAAGGGAAAAGTTTGTTCTTGATAAAAATGAGCTTTCTTCAGGGACAGTGGAAGGTCATGGGGAGATCTTTCAAAGGACTAAAGGCAATAACAATTTCAGTTTTCAGTTTCAAAGAATATTTCTTTGACCCTTCTTTATATAACAAACTTACAGTAAATGCAGGGAGGATAAATTTAATAAAATAAACAAAAAAATATATTTCACTGCACACAGTTGCTCCCTTGGGGTACAGGGAAAATAAACATGTGACAGATGTTAGTCATTACTAAAGGCATGGCAATGGCATGGCAAAGGGAGCAGTCTGGGAACCTATAAACGCTGCAACTTCTATATACTAGGTGTGCAGCATTTGCTTTCAATGTCATTCCTAGATTATTATAATGAAGTTTTATTTTCAAAGCTGATTTTTTCATTTCATCTCTTGTGCTAAGGGTAGAAAGCAGAGGAAATAGGGGAAATAGAAGACAAAACTAGCAGGGTACCTTCTCTATGACCTTCCAAAAGCAGTCCCACCTGTCCCTCCTCCCACTGACTTCTCTCACTGACTTTGGAAATCTTTGTGTAAAAAACACCCTAATGATGAATACTGAAAGTATTTCACTCTAGAACTGCCCTACACAGATTCCAGAGCATCAGTGAAGACTGAGTGTGACGGGGTGTTGTACTTATTGATTTAGAGCTGCAGGTTTAATTGGGAGCGCTCCTATTTTTTTTCCAGAGTTTACTCACATATGTCACGCTGGCCTGCAGTCTCATGAAATATATTTTAACAAGGAGAATAAATAATACAACACTTTAAATACAGTCACTGCTGAGATCACAAAGGACCCTTCTAAACAATTGTTTTCTTGAAAACTCATTTTTCCCCTCCAAGACTTACATTGTTTCTCTCTGTTACTTCTGTTAAAAGTCCCCATAACCGTAGCAACATCCTTCAGGACTAGGTAAAAACAATTGGTGTTCAAAGCAAAGCATGATCTGAATCTGTAACATCAAAACTCTGCAGAGCTATTAAAATTCATGTTCTAGAAGACGTTGCTTGATATTCTTTATTGCATCATTTGGAACAGGAGCCAGTTTTTTAATGTTACTGAAAAATACATTAGAAAAGTGTAATCTAGTTTGCTTTCTTAGTCAGGTGGTTTTCATATTACATAACAGTTCAGAAGGAGCTTTTATTTACTTATAAATATAAAATGTCCACTCCAAAGCCCTTCATACATTGTTTTCAAAACTGTCTTCTTTTGGCTATTTACTTCGACTTCTTGATGGGGAAAAACACCCACATAAAATATGATAATGAAAATCAGCATAATGCATAATTTTGTGCAACTTCAGCTGTTGTAAGTCAGTATGAAGCCTTGCGGCTTCTACAGTTGACAGTGTGTTACAGAAGGGTCAATATTTCCAAAATGTTTTTTAACAATATGAACTATTAGAGCATCCAAATATTGGCTCAGATTTCTAAACTTAATTGGTTTCTCTAAAAAGGTCAGTTTCTCTTTGAACAAGCTTTAAAAGCAAAATATAAAGCAACGTTCTAGAAGGGTAAAACCAACAAATTCCAGATTCGCTCCAGATGGTGTGGAGGTTTGAGTTTTTCTTTAAGTAAATCTATATTCCATTTCATAATTTCAAAACCAGGGTAAACACTAAATAAATACATACATAAATTATTTGGAAACCTTTTGTTAATATATCTCGTTTGAAGAGTTGTAGCAACTGTTTATGGACCTGATGAAGGTCAACATTGGTCAGCGGGTTCAGTAGGTGTGATGGAGCCCTGGTTTCCTGGAGATGGCTGAACACCTGCCTGCCCCTGAGAACTGGTGAATGAATTTCTTGTTTTGCTTTGCCTGCATGAATAGCTTTTGCTTTACCTATTAGACCGTCTTGATCTCAGCCTGTAAGTTTTCTCACTTTTACCCTTCCCATTCTTTCCCCATCCCACTGAGGTGAGTGAATCGTTGCATAGGGCTTAATTGCCTGCTGGTGATAAACCATGATAGTCTAACTGAAGGTAATTAAATTTGAAAGAGTGCTGTCTAAAGACACAGAAAATAAGTAGAATCAATCCAAAACTCCAGATTTATTCAGATGTATGATTGTGAGGTATGGCTTTTCCCTTGACATAGATATTGAAAAAATCTGTGATGAAATTGTTTCTCACTCTCCATCAACCAACGTTACACATGATTTCCTACCACACACCTTTTCATGCACTTTTCACTTGGCCACAGGGTGAAATCGAGGTCTCATTGAAGATTATTTTCACTATTACTTTCACTGGTGCCAAAAACAGAGGTTCCAAGGGGACACAATACTCCAAACAGACTTCTACCACTGCACGAAGGGTAGTTGAAAAATAAAATTCACACAAACCAGTATTTACAGACTTGATTGCTGCAGTTAGCATTCATAACATATTTTCAGACAACTGAATACGAGGATTCCTTTGCAAAAGCTCTGCATTCCTGGGAGATCACATCATAGGAAAAAATATCCTATTTGGTTCCTAGTACTTTTCTAAGTAGTTCAGCAGTCTTTCAAAGACATTTCTAACTTTATAAGTGTAGACAGTATCCAAACCATTATGATTTTATCAATGTTGCTGTTCATTTCTCAGAGAAGACTCCACAACTGAACACTGTTGAAGTCTCTCTTATTATCCTCCTGCAGAGTGAATAATGTCCCAAGAATACTAGAACTCACTCTTATCCTTCAGTGTTTTAAAGTATCCATGTCTGAGTTCAATACTTGAAAAGCTGAAATCCTGTCTAAAATACTTCCTGTGAAGTTTTCATTTTTATTTCTTCAAATGACAATTTCAATTCACAAAGAAAAGTCTTTCAGGTTTGACTAAAAATGAAAAAAAATTCCCTTGAATTCATTTGACCTTTCTTAGAATAGGAGCAGTCATTTCAGCTTTTCAAAGCAATATTGCACTTAAAGAAAATGTTTGTTCACCTTGTACTGGAGATTACTGTTGAAACTCCATCTGAATACAAGAAAACAAATTTTTACTGCAGTAGTTGTCAAATATCAGAACAGATTGTCCAGAAAAGATTATGGAGCATCCATTCGTGGATATATTAAAAGCCCAGCAGGACATGGCTCTGGACAACATGCTCTGGTTTACCATGCTCTGTGCAAGGGTGGAACTGAAATGATCTTAAGAGGCTCCCTACGGACTCAGTCATCCCATGATTATATGACTACATGTGAAATAGAAACATTAAGGTTCTTCATTCATCAGGACATTATATTAAAATCTTGGAATATTTGTCTCAAAAAAACCCTGAAATAAAAATGGACATTTAAATAAAAACAAACAAATATACTATTATTCTGACAACAAATATGTTCCTGGCTTTGAAACATCTTCCCTCATCATTTGTTATCACAAGAGCAACTGTATATTGAAATGCATATTATCATACACAGATCAACCTATATTCTGCATGAGATCACATTTCTGTCTGCACAGAAGGCCCTCACAAGAAACAGGTCAAGAAACTTCCATAATCCTTCTTCTTTTGAACCCAGGACATAAAGGAGATATAAAATTTTCACAGCCATGTAGAAGGTTTTCTTGTTTCATCATTCCCCACTGACACTGAGATCTCACAGTCAAAAGAACCAAAATCCAAATTCCCACTCTTCTTTAGTTAAAGGTAAGTCTTTAAGTATTTACACTGTGGTTTTTTCGACACTGAGTCAAAAGGTCCCTCCCAATCCAAACTATTCTATGATACTCTGAACCTACTAAGAACCACTTCTATTTCCCATCTATCTCTAGCAAGAAGACTTTGAGCTGTAGCACACAGTTGCCACCTTTTATCCAAAGCTGCATTTTACTAGTGAAAGAAGCAATTTCTGAGTAATAAGTAAATTAGGCTATAGATCACTTTGGGATTCTTCTGAATGACAGGTATTATAAAAAAGAAATCATTCCCACCAAATCATTAGTGACAAAGCCATTATTAGCTGATGGCAGGCTGGAAGACAAAGTGAAATGAATTGCCATCCACTTCAGTAATGCCTTTAATTCGTCACAGCCTAAACCAAAGAGCCTGTTCTGCTACATTATGTGAAAAAGGTCACATTAGCCATAGCTGTATTTGAGTGCCTCCTCATGACTCAGGCCAGGCATGCAGAGCCCTGCAATGCAGCATTGCCTACTGCAAGTGTGTAGTGACTTTCCCAAGGATGGAGGTCCTCCACAGAGCCCTCGTGATCCAAGGGATAGCACTCTCTTGTAGTGGGAAAGTACCTGGAGCTACCTCAGACAGGCCTTCTGCCCAGTTTATCCATGAAAGTAGTTTCATACCCTAAAAAAACAAGTGCACAATCTCCATTAAATTCATGCATAACATCACAAGCTTTGTTTCTTAACTTATTTTTAAGTCGCTGAATCTCTTTCCCAGAGTTTCTGATGATTTTCACTAGCCTGCTTGAAGATTTCAACTACATGGATTAAAAGCCATCTTCATCCATAAGAGGGAACTTGACTTGCATGTGTGAGTGTGGGGATGGTAGTAGGTGTATCTACCTAACTACAAAAATAATAATCCAGCAACCATTCCTTAAAAACCAATCAATTTAATATATTTATGTCTTCTAGCACTATTTAGAGACCCAAGATTAGTTTTGCTTATCGCCATATTATCACACATTCCAGAACCTACCCCAATTCATCTTTTCAAAGCATTAAAGTCAGTGAAGAAAGGGGACATTAAAAATAAAGAATAGAAAATGTTTAAAAATAAGGACAGAAAAAAAGGACAGAAAGATAGAAAGGACAGGAGTAGCATGCAAAAAGAGAAAGCATTTGTAAGAATATCCCATTCTAAATATTCTACTAATATTCTAAATATTCTAAAGTTGTGATGGAACTGCAACTATAGTTTGAAGTTCCACCACCTAAGTCTTCCTGGGATAGAAAACATTAGACCAAAAACAATCTTTGTAATATGTATTTTTCAGACTAAGAAAATCCTCTGTAATTTCAGCTGGCATGCTTTCCATTGATGTATTTATGGCAGTCTATTATCCAAACAGGCTGTTTGAACTTCACTCTGTTACAATCTATGACATATTCAATTTTCTGCCTTTGCTGCTTTCCACATCAATGGATTTCATATTGTCTACAAGAGGATGAGGCATTTTTCTACTGCTTGCTGTAGAAGGTACAGACAAAAACATGTCCTCTCTTCAAACTAATTTTCAAATGCTTCTCTCATAATGCACACTATTTCCTTGACTTTGTTTGCCTTTCCAGCCTCCCATAACAACTGAATCATCTTTCCTGGGTTTAATGGACTACATTACATTGAGCTCACCATTCAGAGACCAAAAGAGTTTTAAAACAATCCCAAACTATGTTTACAAGTTTCAGGGGGAAAAAAGTATCCAAAAATACCTCAAATTTTTACCTCAGTTAGAATGACTAATAATTACACTACATATGATTCTTTTTCCAAAACTGAAATCCATATGAGAAATGTGTAATTAAACAAGGAATTTGGAGGGCATTTTGGAAAGTGAGGCACTGCTTTGTGTAACAGAAATCATCTTCTCTCACTTTCATGATTCTGAGCCTGGCAAAAGTTCCAGTATTGCCCTTTAATAGAGCACACTTGTAGTTCACCAGAAATAAGGTGATAAAAGATCTAATACATCTTCAAAACAAGAAGCAGCAAGAATTTTCAAACATCCACCTTTGAAGGTAACTTTTTATACTAATATCTCAAAGATTTGATAGATTTTTGGTCACTCCAGAGACTTTATCTATAAAGGACACAAGAAATGAATAGTAAGATAGAAAGGACAAGGAGGAAACTGATGTAATGTTTTATCTTTGTAGACTTCATATTTCAAGCTTTTTCTGTTGACATCCTTTCCTGTTTCTAAAGCACTGGATAGCCAAGCAACAACATTATGACCTTCTCGCACCACATCTGTGCTGACAGTATGGGTGCAGAAAGGAGAGTAGCAGCTAGTTGGTAGGTTTTGACTAGAAACTGAAGTTTTGTCAGTCTTACAGGCTCTTTGCTTCACTTATACCAAAATCTCCCCTGCCTCCAACAGAAAATCAGACACAAAGGCAGAACAAAAATATCACCATGTCACACACCATGTTATTGATTGGTTATCACAGATCTCCCAGTTTAGTGAACATCTCCTTAAACTGGGTCCAGAATGCTTTCACCACAGTGTTTTCAGAGGGTTTTCTCATTCCAGTCAACTCTACCTAAGAATAGAAAATTCTGCTCTGGAGCAGCAGAAAAGACAAAACCCTTCCTTGTTTCCATTTCTGTGATTCCATGTCAATCCAGAGCAAAAGCCTCCAGTTACACACTCCAGCCTCAAAGTCTAGAACAGAAGGAGCAGGAGCTTAATACCAATCAGACTCTGTCACTGATTTGGAACACAGACACCAGTGCTTTACAGGACAAACTTTGTTGTGTTTTATCATTGTAAGATATGTATGCCATTGAAACATGCATAGGACAGGTGAGGAGTGTGAAATGCACAATTTTAAAAAATGACCTCAAGACACCAATCAGTCCTTCTTCCACCACAGCTAGTTTGCACAACAGCAAAGCATACCCACTATATCAGGACAGAGTCCAGAAGCAGAGTCAAGATTTCTAATCAGCACATATTCCCCAGCAATGAGCTTATTATGAAAATCTACTGCTAGATAAAGTCATTCTAAAAATGGATTGTCTTAGATAAAGGTGTAGATAGTCCTACTGAACTGAGTGAATGCATCTGTAAAGAAAGAGTCATTTTTTACTGGGATACTGTTACTTGTATAGAACTTTAGCTTTTAGTTTTAATTCAGAGCAGGCCTATTTTTAGTTCAACGTGGCTGTTCCTCTTGAAGTGACAGATTCACAGGTAATAGCTCTGGAAAGGACTGGCTGTTTCACCATGCCATCTCAAAGAATAATCACACACTGACACAGATTTGAGTGCCTTTGCACTGGCCACTGTTCCACAGGATTATCCTGAGCTTTCACTTGTGAGGTCTGGTGTACACCTGGAAAAAATTGTCTGGGGTATATAACCCTACCAAACAAATTCTTAGCAGTCTCAAAAGACATTTAAATGACTGGTTAATCCACCTATCAGTAGAAAAAAATTGGCTCCAGGCCCCTACAAACTTTAATACCTTTTCATCAAAAGCTTGCTTTTCCCAACAACATTGCATCTCTGCGGAGTTGGGCACCACACATGAATATCAGCAAGAACAATACTGCTTAGGTTTTAATGCTTTGTTTTTCCTGCATAAACCTTATCTGTGGGATGTTTTAGGAATGTGCATCAGAAAAAAACAAATTAATCCTGGCCTCAGAAAGAAAAATAACCTCTGCTAGTAACCTCTGCTCTTGTACCGCTGTAGATCTTGACCTAAAGATCAGTTTGACAAGAATGTTTTCTCTTCTTTGGATCATCCTATTTTTTTCATTGCAAAAAAGAAGATACACATACAATCAACTAATTGTACGTCCTAGTGCTAAGCACTAAAAAAGCTACTTTACAAAAGATTACACATAAATATTTCTACTCGGAGTGATGCACAATTGAATTTTACAAAGATCATTGGAGTTATAACTGGTACTTTTATAGTAAATTGCATCTAGGAATGATCCTTGAGGAGTAAGTATGAATTCACTTTTACTTATCATCGGTGACAGTAGTGCTGATCTTGGTGAGAAACTGCCTCTGCAAGATTGCCTCTGCTTGTCTTGACACAGGGAGGCAAATTGGAGAATCTTCTCTTGTTCTACCTAACAGCGGTATTCTGAGTGACTAATTGGCTAGAAATTCCGACAGGGACTACAAATGCCAGTAAAAGAAACAAGCAAAAAAACTCCATTTAAGCCTGGGCCAAGACTGGGGGGGCATAAAAGAAAAAAGAAAGTAAGACTGTGATAAGATAGGAGAACAACACTTATTACAGAAAGAATAGGGAGATTAAAGTTCCCATTGGTAGCATTCAGGTAGAAAGTACAAGAGAAGAAAATTCTGACAATACTCTCTTCTCCATTGCATAAGAAAATGTTCCTATGGGACCCTACGGTGGTTGGAAATGAGCACATCACAACCAGAGCTGTAAAACACTGGGAATGGAGTTTGTCAAATGTACAGGGCATATGAAGATTCTAGATTTGGCTATTTGCTGCATTCAATGTACAATAATTTTCTTCACCACTTTGTAATTTCAGCATGGAAAACCTCAGCAAAGGCAGAAGCATGTGAATGGAACAATCTCTTGTTGGGGCAATGCAAGACATTGTCTTCAGCATCACAGAATTACATAGATTCACTTACCAGTAGCACTTTGATGAGCAGCTGAGTCAAGACATGCTGTCTCATAACTTCTCCCTTCCTCTATTCTAGGCACTGGAAATATTGTTCAGATTACAACCAAAAGGGAAGTTCAAACACTGGTATTCTTCTTTAGTGCCATTATCATATGTATAGCTTTTCCTAAAGTATTAATATTTTCCATTGTATAAGGGCAGGATGACTTTGATACTGCAGGCACAGGTGAGGGTGCTCACAAGAGTGGTCCTGATATGATGTCTATCTATTTCTATCACCTAGATCTTTAAAAAAGGAATCCAGCTTCCCACTAATATTTCCAGAGGCTATGTAATTCTTAACTGACGGTGAAACACAGGGAACTGGAAATCAACTGACGTTTTCATTCAGCTTGGTCCTTCATTACTTTCTGAACTGATGTACCTTGAAAAGCTGACCCCTAATCACAGATTATTTACTATGAAACAATGTGGTTAAGATTTAAAATCTTTTGCACATCCCCACTGATTTACATTTAGTCTAGAAGCATGGTCCATTTGAATTCACACACCTAACTAAAATCTGTTATGACAATTCAGCTTTTAATTTTCAGTAGCTTTTGAATCCTTAAATATGGTAAATCACCCTTCACCTCCCATCTGACCATTCTGTAAAAAAATTTGTCATCTTTTTACTTATGTTGTTACTTCCAACTTATTTGACCAGTTAATTTTAATTGCTCTCCCGGTAAAAGGCACTTACAATCCACTCTGCTGAAACAATCCTTCCAAAACTAAAACTAAAACAGGGCTTTTGAACTTCCTATTGAGACCCAGCGTCTGGAGCTGCTTCAGCTGCCATTTCAATGATTCTGATCTCTTAAGTGTAATTGCTTTTATTATATCAGTATGGACCCAACCGGCTGCTGCTTTTTTTAACCTATTTCTTTCAACAATCACATTTAACCTCCATCAGTAAGCATCGATTATTAGTTGGAAGCAAGGGCAAAGGCAGCACATTATGATGAGAATGGTAATGAGGAGAACAATTATAATCAGTTGCAGGGAAAGTTTTGAAAGTATTTTTCATGCTTTGCCTAGAAATGCAGCAGTCACACACAGCCATGCCCCATTTCCAATGGGAAAGATTACAGTGGCTCCTGAATTTTAAGAAAGGAATTTTATATTTCTGATCAGACCCTAAGTCAAGCTGCTGAGAAGTAATACATCATCAACATCTGTGTTGATGGGAGCACTTGTTTGAGAGGTCAGAACTCTTGCATTACTGAGAAAGCAGGAAGATGACTGCTGCTGTCACAGCTAGTGGACTGTCTACAAGCAAGAAGGCAACAAGTGGGAGCAAAGATCAACAAGAAACAGCAGCCTGCTATATGCACACTTCACTGCATCAGACTCACTGTGGAGGCCTTATTTCAGAAATGTACTACAAGTTACTCTCCAAGCCACCCTCAGTTTCCTGCAGATACAAAACCCTTTGCTATCTACAGATTCTGACCCCATTCACTAAACATGACTGTTTTTTGGTTTTTTTCTTAATAGCAAGCCTCCTCCAGGCAGAATTTCCTTGTTACTAAACTGGCACAGGAATAGCCTGCCCTATGTTGACTTCTCACTGTCACTAAGATGTGGAAAAACCTCCAGCAAAGATTTTTTTCCTGCACTGTAGAACATAGCAACCCCACATGGAGTTCAAGTGAACCATCTGGAAAGGATGGATAAGTGATAAAAAAAGCGCAGGCTTGCTTCATTTCTAGAACCATTTACATTGATAAAATGCAGGAGCTTAAGATGACTTTCACTTTCTCATACCAGTTCATAGCTGTCTTGAACTGAAATGCATTCATACAAGCAGTGATTGTGTTTTAGCTAAAACCGTTTAAAATAAATACATCCAAATTTCTGTTGTGTTTGCAGTAGCTCCGTGCAAAGCCTGTAAATGAAACATTACTAGCATTGTCTTCTATTGATCTCATTACCCCAAACCAAAATGAAAAATAGTAAAAATTCTCTCCAGTTTTGAGGACCAGTCCACAAGCTGAGATGACATAGACAACTTCTTCCTCAGTATCAGCGGTGCTGAAAGAGTTTGGTAAATAACTCAGTTTTTCTTTCTAACAGATGCAAGGTTAACAGAGATGTCATAATTATATTTCCATTTTTAAAGACGAAGTCATAGTTTTTTATGGTGCTGGGGGGCAGGAGGGCTGTGGAGTTTTTAAAACCTCACTGACACATAAATCTGGACACAACTAAGTGCCCAGACCAGTGGCTTATACACAGGATCAAATCTTATTTGATTGAAGCACTAAATGAGCACTTTTCAAAAACAGATTATGGTGAACTTGAATTTCAGTCTGTTTCCTAGAAAATGAGCAGAAAGAAGAATGAGGCTGGGTAAAAATCTGTCCATAGTAGCATCAGGAAAAAACATTTGTAACATCTGTGTTTGCCAGGTTTATCTTAATTGGTTTATCACATGGCACTATTAGAAGGCTGATTGTCTTTTGTAAACTGTTAATGGAAGGCAAGTCTCATGTATTATTTCCCTCTATCTGCAGAAAACTGCTACATTTGAAAGCTTTGTATAAAAATAAGTAGTTAGATCAACTAAAGCAGCATGTTGACAGAACCACTAAACAGACTGTATGGCTGCAGGAGACAGATGAAATACAAGCAAAAGAATTTGAGCGTTGGAAATGCCTAGGGGCTAGCTGAGAAACAAGTATCCGTGCTGAGAATTTTCCACAAGGCTCATTTTGGTTATTGGAATGAAGAAGCACATATGAAATTCAGATTAAGTAAAAAAGGAAACATTTTATTAATTTGTAAGGTCCCATGTCCAGTGGTCCAAGACAAATACTTGTACTTCTGATCAATGGAGATTCCATGCTGCCCTTGGCACCTTACACAGACCTACACAAAGTGGAGCTGGGCAGTAACAATGTGAGACTATGTTAGGAGTCCTTGCTGTGGACACAAAGTGCTTTTACTGAGCACATCATGCCTTTTTTCCCCTTAAAAATGTCACATGCAAGTTCTTCTCCTTGTGAAGGAAAAAAAAAATAAAAAAACAAAGCAAAAAGAAGTGTCAGATGGTAGATCATATTGCTGTCACTTTCCTGGAAGCATCTCAGATTTTTTGGCAACAGGCACACTACGATGATATTAATAGAACTTAACCATACACAGTCTAGGGAATTATGCAAGTGGCTGTTATGCATTTACCCACAGAAAGAATTCTTTCAGACACGTCTGTTAGCAACAGTTAATGGGTTGAGTAGGCGTTGAAATCTTTTTGCTGAACGGTATTCACTTTCCCACTTAAGTGGAAGTGTTAGCCAAATGAAAATCCTTTCATACTGAAATGTTTTTGCTAAATAGCTTCCTTTCAATAAGTCTCATAACAAATATACATTTTTTTTTTAACTCTGTAAAAATTTATGACAGCAAAAAGAGAAAAATCCCAGCTAGATTTAGCATGTTGAAATACGAAAAACCATTTTCCCTTAGTTTACATTTTCAGTCTTTTAAAATATTGTACAAGTGTGCTTTGCTGGTAAACATCCTCTGTTAAGTTGATGAGGCTGGAGAAAATAGAGATAAGGAGGTTTTAATTGAGAAGGAAATCAAGTGGTTATTAGGGAACCTCATTCCCTCTTCCTTAAAATATCTTTTTTACTAAGGTGGACTATGATGCACATGAACATGGTAACAAGAAGCAGTAATGGAAAACTTCATTATATTTGCTTCTTAGTAGATTATTACCAAAACAAGAAATGAAAGGCTGAATCAGGCAAGGTTCCATTGAGGTCTAATCCTGTTTCAGAACTATCTAATAGTTTTATCAACCATAAAATAGATAAACACACACACATGGGAAAAAAAAATCATAATCACATGACATCAACCTGGAAGTGGCTTTAAGCAGCTAAGCTACATAATAAGAATGGATAATGAATTTGAAAATTGGAGAATGTGGTAGAGGAAAACAAAATTAAATTTCTTAGTATATATGTAAATTTCCAGATGTAGGTCACTGTCTTCAGCTACACAAACAAGAAGGGTACATGAAAAAATCCTTCTCTTCTATGAGTGGTAAGGACTCACCTAGAAACTTATTTTGAGACCTGCTTTCAAGCATGCTACCAAGATAGGCATGGACTGTCAGAAAGTTCAAAGGGAACATAAAGACACAGAATAGGATCACAGAAACAGGAGATCTAAAATTTACTAGGGCAGACTGAATGAGCTGTGGAATGAAGGAAGAGATGTTAATTTGAAAAATAACAGTTCAAACAAAACCTTATAATCTTCAAATATGGAGAACAGCACCAACATTTTATATATTTTAAATGCCCAAGGCAGCAAGTGATATTCAAATTCCTAAGAGTATGGGATATGAAGTAGTGTAGAGAGGCTTGAGAATCACCATCTTTGTATGTTTAGAAACTGATAAGACAAGTATTCATTTGGTGAGCAAGAAGATGAAATAGATCTCTGATTTTCCTGCCTTACTGGACTCCTGATTTGCTGCTGCATGGACGAGCACTGAAGGGGAGGTTTATCAACCAGCTGAGCTTGAGAAACAAGCATAAGGACAAAGGAAATCTATAGGGAAATGAATGACTCTCACAAAGAGATTCCTACTCCGCACTCCTGCATATGTGGCCTTCAACAGTAGTGACCCTGTCTTCATGCACAGAGTTCCACAACCATTAAACAACATCTCCCAAAAGCTTCCTGGACAGCAGTCACTACTTACACTACATATAAATGTGTTGTATTTTCTAAATGCATTTGATTTTTTGAGGTAAAAGGCAAGATCCAGGTGTTCTTGCTGCAAAATTCTCCAACATGGAGGCAACTCTTCCCATCTTCATTTTTATGAACCTTAAAATTATTTTTCTGTTCATTCTGCAGTTCAAAAACAGTTTTTCAAGAGAGCAGGCTGAATAGAATTTTTGGACAGACATGTAGTAGTGTTGAGTTTCTCAACTCATCCTTGTTATGATGTTTCCAGTTAGCATTAATAGCTCCTTGCAGCCCTGTGAGGTGGATTAGAAGGCACTATAAGACTTCAACAAACTGGAAAAACAGAGGAAAGTAGTTTTTTCTGCAGATGGGGAGACAGTTTCAAAGATGGGAATAACATGAAGCAGCCTCACTTCAAAATTACTATTATTACCCATTAAATCATAGAATCATCATAGAATGACTTGGATTGAAAGCACACCTTGAAGATCATCTAGTTCCAACTCCCCTGCTGTGGGCAGGGGCATCTTCCACTAGACCAGGTTTCTCAGCCCCTCATCCAAACCGGCCTTGAACACTCCCAGATATGGGGCATCCACAACTTCTCTGGGCAACCTGTTCCAGTGCCTCACCAATCTCACAGAAAAGAACTTTTTCCAGATAATCTGATCTAAACCCGCTCTCTTTTGATCTGAAGCCATTCCCACTTGTTCTGTCACTCCGTGCTCTTGTAAATAGTCTTGCCCCATCTTTCTTGTAAGTTCCCTTCAGGTACTGGAAAGCTGCAATTAGGTTACCCTGAAGCCTTCTCCAGGCTGAACAAACCCAATTCTCTTAGCCTTTCCTCATAGGAGAGGTGCTCCATCCTTCTGATAACCTTGGTGCCTCTCCCCTAGACTTGCCCCAACACCTATGTCCTTCCTGTACCAGGGACCCCAGAGCTGGATGCAGCACTCCTGGTGGGGTCTCACCAGCGCAGAGGGGTGGAATCCCCTCCCTCACCCTGCTGCCCACACTCGTTTTGATGCAGCCCAGGGTACGACTGGCTTTCTGGGCTACAAGTTCACATGGCTGGATCATGTCCAGCCTCTCATCCACCAGCACCCCCAATGCCTTCTCAGCAGGGCTGCTCTCAATCCTGTTCGTCCCTCAGCCTGTATTGATAACAGGGGTTGCCTTGATACAGGTGCAGTGCCTTGCACATGGTCTTGTTAAATCTTCAAGAGATTCCCATGGGCCCACTTCTTGAGCTTGTTTCTTTCTCTCAGGATGGCCTCCCATCCTTCAGGTGTGTCAACTGCAAATTTGCTGAGGGTGCACTCAATCCCTCTATGTCATTAATGAAGACATTAAATAACACAGATCCCAGTACAAACCCTTGAGGGACACCACTTGTTATTGATGCCTAATGGGACTCCGAGCCATTGACCACTTCCCTATGGATGTGACTATCCAACCAATTCCTATTCCACCTAACAGTCCACCCATCAAATCCACCACTCCCCAGTTTGGAGAGAAGGATGCTGTGGGGACCATGTCAAAGGCTTTACAGAAGGCCATATAAATCCAGTTCATGTACTGAAATTCTCCATTTCTGTCTGTACTCAGGTCTGATTTTTTCCTGCATACTAAAGGATTCAAAGCATGCAGATTGCATTTAAATAATTTAACTTTCATTACTTGTCAAACCAAATCCACTATCCCTCTTGGTCTGAAGTAGATGCACTTCTCCAATACTGCATACAGAGGCAGAAACCTAAAGGAAAGAAATAGTAACTATCTCATAGTGGATGTTGGATGCTTTCTGGATTTCCTTGTTATTGTTATTGTTTTATAGATTATATTCCCAAGTGCATTTTTTGAAAAGAGAGACTAAGATTATTTTATTTTTAAGGGACTTCATAAAAAGTAGCTGATGTGTTGCTCAGGACTACATCTGTCTACTGCTTTGTTCATCACCTAAAATACTATCCTATTTTTTTATATTTTGATACTATAAAAATTTACTCACCTTGGCAGTACATTTAAGGGACAACATCTTAAAAAATAAAATAAAATAAAATAATGACAGCAGCACTCTCTAAGAAATAGAGAGGGTGAATAGCAACAGTATTTCTAGAATGAGAAGAAGTGAACAAATGTAAAAGTGAAGCATTCAATCAATGATCTGCAAAGAAGCAGTCATTTATATTCTGCAGGTCTTCAAGATGATTCCCCCAGATTCACCAGAATCTTGAGCCCTCTTGCTGACTATTTTTTTTTCATGACTAATTTACTCCACACTAGCAGAATCTTTATACATCCAAGGTCAGAAAGCAGGACTACTTCAGGATCAGCAGAGGGTCTTGTCTTGTTCAGGTCTCACATGCTCTCTGTCTCGGATGCTTGGATAAAAGACTCTAAACTCATTTTTAGCTCATTCCATAGACATTCTTATAAAAACACTACTTTCAAATTATTTTTAATTGTTTTAATTATTAAGAAGATTTCTGTCAACAACATATGCTTTATTTGCCCCTAAAAAATGTTATGCACCCTCAGCGCTGGAAAAGCCTTCAGATTTTTTCCCCCTCTGCTTTCCCATTCTGTTCTAAAAACAAGAAAAAAACCCCACAAGCTAACTGCCACTTGTAAATATTTAATAAATACTGTAGGAGAAGATTCCAAGAATAATTACTTCAGATTATATTTTCCTACATAAAGGATATCTTCATTGTTTGCAGCGCTGAGTGACAAACTATGGTAAAAGCAAGCCTAAAGCATTGAATATTTATGCTTGACTGCAATTTGCATGAAGAACAAACTCATCTTAGAAGTAATGTAAACAAACTTCTTAGCAGTGATATAAGCTACAGAGAGAATAATCTGAGGATCAGCTAGCAGCACAAATTACTTTGGGTTACAGCTTTTCAGACTTGCCAAACTTTGCTCTAAAATCAATTATTGTTCCCGTAATGGCTTTCTAAATTTCTCTAAGGGCTTTTCACCTGATTTCAGTTGGAGTGAAGCCAGTATTCAGTAGATAAATGACACGAAATCCTTATAGGAAGTAGTTTTTATAGATTCACGAACAAAAGTGAAAAGGGTGAGGACCCTTGAAGTCCCCTTCAAGTCTCAAAGGTGAAGAGACTTGAGATCCATTTGGATGGGCCTTTGGGCAACCATGGCAGCAGGCTGGGACCAGATGATCTTTGAAGGTCCCTTCCAACCCAAGACACTATGTGACTCTATGAATGAAAGAAAAACTGCAGAAAGAAAAAAAAAAAAACATTTTAGCCAAGATGTAGAGCGAAGTTCTGGGATATGATGGAATCAAGCACATAACAAAAGAAGAACACTCAAAACAAATTATAACAGAAAAACTAAACAGAGTAAAGGGAAATTTTTCAGCATCTACTGTATTCTGATAATAAAACTATAGATATGAGCATATATCTGTATGTAGTAGTGAAAATGTGTATCAATTTTATTTTCATGGAAAAGCTACAACTTGACTTTGTTTTGTGTCTATTGCGAATTACCATTCTATCTCCTGGTAGAGAAGTTCAGAGACAAGTGTTTTCCTGTATCTTCTCAGTTAGTTAATCTTCCCACATCTCTCCTGCAAACGCCATCAAGCCCTGGAAGGGCCTTGTCACAAATCTTAACTGAAACCTCACCTCTCCAGCCTCTTCAGTTACTGGACAAAGCCAAAAAGAAGGCGGCTTCCTGCTAAGTACAGCAAACTTTGACTTTTGTTTCCCATTACTACACTGCTGTTTTGAAGTGAATACCTGAAATGAAGTTGTTGTTTAACTGATCATAAAACTCTGAGGTTTTGTTTTATTAAGAGAAAAATAATAGAATTTTCTGAATTTGCAGCAATCCTTCCACTTCTTTCAGTTCAGCGGATTTGGAAGCCAAATGTAGTCAATTATTCATGTTCCCAAAGGGCAAATGCCGCCTAGTTATCAATGTTTCCTGAAAAGCTGACAAACTACCTGTACTCATTAATTAGCACACAGTTCCCATTAAAACAGGGGCCTTGTCATTAAGTCATTAAATATCTTGGCTACTTGCAGTGATTAAAATCCACATCCCCAAAGCCTAGTAGGATATTGCCTACGTATATCAAGGTGCTATTGCATGAATGATGAGCAATAAAAATAATTTACAGAAGTCTGAATTTAATTGACCATGCTACCAGAACCCCTTTCAAGCGATTGGAGGAATGAGTTACCAATTTAAATTAAAATACCATGTATCATTACAAGAACAACAGAAATTGATTGCAACATCTCCTGATTATAATTCTGGGAGGATTAGAAGCTCTTGAAGTTTTATAATTACAGAATGGTATGTCTACACTTTTATCAATCTAACACAATATCAGAACTCCTAGAAGGAAGCTACAAAGGACTTTTCCTTTAAGAGGATCATACATTTAGATCCATAGATTATTTTAATGCCCCCCCCCAAAAAATCTAAAAAATTAGTTTTAAAATAATTCAAATGATAACAGAAAAAGCACAAAAACATTACTCATTATTTTCCATGGCCAGTTTTTGACTAACTGGTTTTATAAGATGTACTTTTATTTTCATAACACAATTTTTAAATCTTTAATAACCTCAATACTTTTCCTATTTTATGCCATGTTTTATCATTTTCGTTGTGTGCCGCTTTTCTGACTGAACTAATCATGCTGTCCTATGCAGCAGAGGACAGGAATAAAAGTCAATGAACAAACACCTACCGTGGAGAGCTGATTACCAGTAGCAGTATCTCACAGTAAGGGCCCTTTGAGGCAGTAACAAGCCTCTGTTTGCCTCTCCCTGGTAAAAAAACACTAGCATCACTCTGCAAGTCATCCTATTCAGCTGCAGACAAGTTGGCAGAGCAGGAAATTCAGAAAGAAACTAACTTCCCTCCATCATAAATTTCTTTGGGCCCTCAAGGGCAGCTTGAGCATCTTTTGATTATTGTAGCAATGGATGGAGACATTAATTTGCTATAGGCATTGTGAGCCCATTTCACATTTCATGGCAAGAAAGGGAGAAGTATCCCTGCAACGTTTCTAATGCATCAGAAATAGGATCTCTCCACAGACCTGCACAGAACCTACAGGTCAAGCATCACACAGGATTTCACAACCTTTTTCTTCAAGTAGTAAAGGGCCTACTGCTGGGTCATGTCAGCTGCCCAGACAGTTTTCATCAGTAGTAAGAAGCATTGTTCCTGACCTGGAGAGGAAAACCTAGATCCCCCAGTGACAAATTCCCTCTTTTCTACCATCAGAACAGGGGTCTGTGACTTCAGATGTAATGATGTCTTAGAATTGTATGTTCATCTCTTAATCACTGTTCAATTACTACATTTTTGCATTTTTTCTCCTGCTAAAATGACAATATTCAGAAGGATTCTTCTTTGAATTTCATAGTGTCCTAGGACCAGTTAACCTGAAATGATGAACTACTGAGAAATAAGCATATACTTGCCAAGGAATGACTTCACTGAAGCACATGTCCAAGAATGTAAGCCTAATATATGCAGAAAAAAGACAAACTATGTAGGGACTATAAGACATGTAGATAAAGATTAGGAAAGAAACCTCACTCATATTACATTCCTGTCTGCCAGAAAACTGCTAGAGGATCAAAAAAACGAAAAAAAAACTCCACCGAAAGCAGTGTAATCCTGTTGCAATTGATACATTCAGCACTGACTCTCAGTGACAAAGGAGACCATGTAAAAGCTTTATTCTGGATCATAAGGGCACAGACATTGAATGTCTTGTCTAATGGCCAAAGCTGTAGCTCTGGAACATTGTCTTCTTGCAAGCATCCATTTGGGGAGACAGAAAATACAAATAAACAAGGCACAGTGCCTAGAGCTCAAAGAATTCCAAATCATCCCATTTCAAGAGCTTTAACTACCAAAGCTCTTAAACCTATATTTGTATCATAAACAATTTTCCTTCAGTTTTAGCTACCATTGATGCTGCTGGATAAATTGTCTACTAATATTAAATGCAAGTGTTCCAAAGCTACAATTACCAGTGAGAAGCTGAAGTTTCAAAAAAGTCTTTTTAACTAGCAAATGTGGAAAGTCAGCATTGATCAAAATACAATTAAATGTGTAATGCTGGAACATTTCCAAAATGAAGCAGGACTTTCTTAGCTTTCCCAATAAACAGGCTGAACAGTTTTCAAAGCTTCTGTAGTTTTTAACCCTAGATCTGCATTCTGAGCATCTAAATCAACTCTATTTCAAGTCTGATTTCTTCTTGCTTATTACAGCTTTGTATCTGGCAAAGCAGTTGTTCTTGTTCCTGACATTTGTCACAGATACTCAGTTTAGTCACCTGATGAACCAAATAGGACTTAAAATTACAGCAATGAAGAATGGCAGTTGGCAAAAATTGTTGGAAAGATGACCTCCATTAAACATATTTGAGTGACATTAGTACATCTTCTCATATCGGGAGAGAAAAAGAAGCACTACTGCTCTCCAGCCAATCTGAAACACACTGTTTCTTTTTATTTTATGTGAACTTGTGGCAAGAAAATGAAGTACAAAGAATTGTCAAACAGAAAAAGGAGTATGTTCTGAAACTGGAATGAAAGGACAAAGTCCTTGTTAAGACTATTACTCATATACTTATAAATGGGATGGGGTAGGAGTGGTAGGGTTTGGTTTTTGGGGTTTTTTTACCAGATGAATTAGGTGGTCAACAGATAGACTTGTGCTGATGGGCATACTGGGGCACTACTGACATTTGAAGATGTGACTTTTCAACAAAGCACTAGAGTTTTCAGTGATTGCCTTGACCAGGTAGACTTCCAAAACTGCTAAGAGGTTTAGAATAAAAACTAAAATGGAAAGAGGAATGGAAGAAAGTGAGAGGCATTTTAATGGACTACACTGAATTTTCAGTAAAATTAGTGGGAATTCCTGCAAAATGAATGTGAAAATTTCTAAATGCTACCATATTTCCCTCTTTAAATTTGCATGCAGACACAACGAAACACAGCCTTTCACATACTTGGTGCAGACACACAATTAAAAATCTTTGCCAGAAATCTGAAAGCAATCCCTCTGTAGTACAAGCAGCACAAGAATGGCTTCAATTTAGTCAAAGGTGAAGAATGTATTTCATTCCTTCTCTTAGTTTCTCTCATGTTCTTTTGGAACAAGCTAAGATAAAGGTGGCATGTTTCCACTAGTCAAGGTCTTTATCCCTTTCCTGCTAATGGCTTGTTTTCTGGAATTTTTCAGTTCTCTTCTTTATTCTCCATTTCAGCCAAAGTGTCATTCAATTTCCTTTTACAGTTTTTGCTACTGTTGTAGTCGAAAATAAAGAAGACGCTGACAAGGCAAAGGGTGGCAGGAGGTTTATTGCTCTCCTTAAGCTCTCTGGTACTGGGGGAAGGGGAGAGGGTGGTAGGGAGAGAGAGCAGGGAGAGGGCCAGCCATCATCCCCGCACCCCAACGGGTCCGTCCTCGGGGGGGCCAGGACAAGGGAAGGGCCCCGACTGAACTGTGCAGCCGGTTATGTACAGGGAAGGATAACCAATGAGGAAAGAGGGAGAGGGAGGGGACAAGCGTACAGAACCAATTATTACATAGTAGGGAGGGATACAATTCAAATGAACCAATGGGATACATAACTGAAAACAAGGGTCTGCAAATGCAGGCGGAGTCATGGTCCTGGGCACGCCTTCCTGCAATCCCAGGGCGGAGCCACAGTGCAGAGAGTCCGCCCAGGGGGGCGGAGGCAGCACAGGGCTGACTCACCTCAACATGCTACTACTGTCAAAACTCCCCAAACGGGCTGTGCAACCTCTTCACTAGTCAGTTCTTCTTTGTCTTGGGTCCTGGTAGAGGAAAACGTGGTTGCCCAATACTTAATTAAAGCAGGATATAAACTGGGGAGCTTGGGAATGTTTCCAAGCTTCCAAAGACTGAGCATATATCCTACCTGTATCCAAAGTAGAGTAGGACTTAAGCAAATAATAAGTCTTTTGCCTAAATCCTGATGTCTTTCAAAGGAAACCCATCCCCACAGGATGAGTAAGAGTCATAACCCGCATTGACCAGGTCTTTACAGCACGGAGTCAGAGCTCGGCCTAGAAACCACCTCAGCTGAACAGATGGTGTCCCAGTTCAGACACTCTCATTGCCTTCAGAGACTGAAGTCGTTAAGAATTAACTTCTCTGACAAGTTCTCTATCTTCTTTCTGACAGAGAAGATCGGATGTGATGAATTCTGTGTTGGCTGGTGGGTGAATAACGGAACATTTAAAAAATTCAATAGTTTCACATCTTTAACTGCACTGAATGAATTGGGCAGAATCCCCTCCCCCAAGTCATCACAGAATTGTATGATCTCTTTCAAGCAAAATCCCCAGCTAATACAACGGAAACATGCTGTTAGCTGGCAAATTTTCTTCTCCCAAGTCTGTACTCAAATGTAGCTGAAAGCCATTGGAAATAGCTGCTAGACCATGAAAAGATGAAGATTAACCATCTATAAAATGTTATTTATAGCAGGCAAACCATTAACTATGGGTGAATTACTGATTCTCCAGTGGTGTCTCTGTGACAGAGTCACCTTCAAACCTTCCTGAATTTCCCTCAATAAAGTTCCTGTGTTTTTTACTTTTCAATAATATATTGTCCTCAGTTTATCTTTCTGCCATTTTAAAATTCATTGCTCTATTTTGACAGGATTCTTTTGCCTGCTGATAATGACTAGGCTGATCAGACAGATTCTCTTCTTTCTTAGACTTTACCAGTATGTATCATCACTGTCCTACAAAGTCATGAGTCGTGTATTGCTAGAAGAATTGTTCAAGTATGGGGGAAAAAAGCACTATACTACTCACTATACAAAAAATATTAACATATGTGGCTAAATACTTGGTCAAATGCTTGGCTGGGAACTAGTCATACTTCTTATTCCTTATTATTGGAACAGAATAAAAAAAAAAAAAGCACTATTCTGAAACTTGTGGTTAAAGCAGGAACTTGTTCAGTAGATGCCTCATAAACAGTAACTAAGAATTTATGTTTGAAGAGTTAATCTGAAACTGCAGTCTCACTCTATCAAGTATAAAAGCTGATTTTCATTCAGTGAAGGCAAAAATGTAACAAATACATATAAAGTCTGATGTTTTCCCTTCTTTGAAATGCTCAAGCAATCCTTGCCAATGCCAATATTTTTCACACAATGTTCCTATCAGAATTCATTTCCATTAGAAAAAAAGGAAGAAAATTGCAAGTGATTGATAAAATTTTAAGTTCTTCCTAGGAATTGTCCCTAAGAACATTGTTTCATGTAGCTTAAGAACACTGGGTGAGATTTCAGCCTGTCTCAGACAGTTTCAATTCTGAAATTGAAGGATCGATTCACGCACCAGCAAGAGATACAGTTTTACTTGTGTACATTATTATTCTTCATCAGTTCCCTCTTTGCCCCTGGGAAGATATTGACTCACCATTAATATTATGTCAGTAAATTGTTCTTAAGTCCTCGGGAAGGCGGGGTGGACTTAATACTATCAGAAAAGTCAGGGCCTTTAGTCCTTCCAGACTCCAAAGAATGTATGACCAGACTCACATTCTCACTGTCATATGTGTGCTGTAGCCCAAATCAAGAATCATTCTTTCACATTGCATTTGCAATACCTAAAATAAATGGAACATCATCCTCTAGGAATTAAAAATAAATACAAGTCCAATCCTAATCTAATCCACATATGTCCATGACATGTTATAAAATAAAGAAAAGTACAGTGTCTAGGAATTCATACTCTGAAAACAGCTTGATTTTTTATATCACATTCTTACATTTCTGTCATACTTTCAGGTTCTACTACACAGAATTTCATTTTGGAGGTTCAAACTTTTTCAATTACTTCAAATTCAAACAAGAAAAGAAGTTTAAATAGTATATCAATATCTAATTAAAATCTTTTGTGCTTACTTTTTTTTTAATGGAAATAAACCAGAGCAATTTGTCTAAGTCTTTTAAAGCACCACTGGTTTCAATCAATGAAGTTTTCAGACATTTTGATGTCACAGGCATAAGCTAGACATTTCAGAGCCAAATTATGGCTATTGGTCATTTCTGCAAGAGAACGCTATGGCCATTACATTCCAATAATTACCAGTACTCAACCCTCAAAATCAAAAATGGGTAATTAATCTGCTGGCAGATTACTAGCCTATGGCATAGACTTCTATTTTTAACAGACATAATTTACATGTATCTACCTCCAAAACCAACAGGAAAGGAAACATAATTTTTTTTTAAATGAATACACCTTTCTTCAGTCTTCTCGGGAACTGAATGTCTCAGAACCACTTTGCCGTTCCTGGACACTGAGGATATTTGCTAGCAATACTACAAATAAAGTGAATATAAATCCTGAAAATAGCTAGCAGGTGTTGTTATTCAGCATAAGGAGCTTACCAAAATGAGATTTGTCAATCACTTTCCTACTGTCAATTTCTCTAAGGTTTTGTGATTACCACGGGGGTCTATGGGGAGAGTTAGATGGGATGATAAGTGACTGAAAACTGACTGCATGCATGTGTATTTTTCAGGGGATCTATACTCTGTCATTTAACTCCAAGTGAATGCTTAATAGATAGAAATAAGCATGAAAGAATGCCTTATTAGTCTGTGATCTGATTCCTAATGAGATTATTTCAAATTGAGGAAATTCCAAACAGAGAAAAAAGAATGTGAAAATTAAAGATGAAAGACAAAAGTAAAAAATGGAGCTGACAAAACAAGAGTGAGATAATCCAGTTTTACCCTTGCAATCAATAGAAAAATCTAGAGGCTGTATTTTGGACAGCCTTTTTCAAGTTGGCATATCAGCTAGGAAGTAGAGAAAATGCAGGGAGTCCATTTATAATTGTCCCAGGTTTAGCAAGATTTATATTCTCTGGACAGAAAAATAAAATCAAAGAACTGATCAGAAAAATAGACTCTTACTGACACAGAAATTAACATCTCAATCAAACTTAAACTGAATTTAACTAGTAGTTACTCTATCTGGTATTACCCATTACAGTGTTTAGAGAATGGCAGATAACGCTGACTTTTACAGACTGTGTAAATAAGTGCATTGTATAATGAACACACAGCATTAAATATGGTCACCTTCAAAGTCTACTGGTGCTAAAGGAAAATAGCCTAACGTTGATCTTAATTCTTTCTCTTAGAGATTTTTGACAGTGTGAAGATTTCTGGACAAGGCACAAACAAGGCAGTGTGAAGCATAATCCTGGATTATCTTCTCTATACTCTTACTTATTTAGTACTAGATCTGTAGCAGAATGTTTAGAAGTTATTAATGCTTTTGCTTTTCCTCATGTTAGCAGTAAATCTTTGATTTCATATAGCATCAAGGTAGAGTGACCTGGATTGCTTAATACAGATGCAGAGGCACCTATCACAAAGGAGGAATATTCCTGGCAAACACAGAAAAACAGTAATCCTGAAAGAAACAGGGCTCTGAGTATCTCCTGATATCCCCAAACTGTACCAGTAAGTCTTTGCAAGAACCTCATTTGAGAAGATTTCCTCTCAGCATCCGAATTCTCTTCTGCTACATGTTCCTAGAAGAAGGAAATGAAGAAAGCAGAGGGAGTATTTCTAGCCTTACAGACAAAAATGTGACAACACAAGAGATGATGGGCACCGTGGCAAAGAACCTGTCACCTCACTCAGACTTTGATCTATGTCAATTTCCTGGCAGGACCAAGACTGTATAGCCTGGAGTTTTCAGGGTCTCCTAAAATAGTTCTGAATTTGTATCCAACTTCAACAAGAACAGTCTTCTCTAGCATGCTAGTATTCATGTCACTAAGAGCAGTACCAGCTTAACAGGCACTTTCCATTATTTTTATTGAGATTGCAATAAAAACATATAGTGAGCACCGTTGATCCAAAAATTCTCCCTACATGGTGGTATCACATGCACAGGAGAGAAGGAGAAGCAGAATGGTACCTCTTGTTTGGTAGTCCCAGATGATGACTGTCATAATAAGCAGAAAGATTAAACAAGCCACAGAATTTATATTCTTCATTTAATCTTCATTCTCAACACTTCACTTGGTGGAGTGCTCTGTGGCCTTAACAATCTCACTGCTGATTGTTAAGGCCACAGAAAAAAACCCCTAACTATTTATTCCATTTAATCAAGTCCCTCATAGTGAAAAAGTTGCATTATCTAAATAAATAAATCTAAATGCACTATTTACAGCCATGGCATAACATCCTGAATGCTCTCTTCACCAGTCCATGCCTTCAAGAGATAGCAGTACATTCTGCTGAATGCAAAAGGCTTGGTTCAAATGTCAAAAATTATTAAGGTGAAAAAACACACTTTTGCAATATCCCTAAAAAAAGTGAGTATTTCTCTCTGTTGTAAAAGAAAAAAAGAAAAACATTACAGATGCACAAATATCCTAATGACAGAGACCAATGGGAAGGAATGTAGAAGCAGTGTATGTCATTCAAAGCTCAGAAGTTTGAAGTTATGTAGTAAAATGCTCTGGTATTTGGCAGCAGTGTAACAGAAACAGAGCAGTCAGAGCTGAAACTAGTACTTTCAAGAGACCTCTAGGAGACATCCATGAAAAAAGTGAAAAACATACTTCTGTTTGTGGAGGCAGCTATCCATCATTTGCACTGCAAAATTCTTAGGTAGAGTCAGACACAGCTGTGTTTACCCTTTCAGACACATACTTGTATTCATCCAAATATAAAAGCAGTAGGTTATCTTACAAATTAATTAATTAAATGTGTTCTGTAGGAGTCAGCTGCCTCATGGTACATTTTTATATCCCTTGTAGGAAGAAAACAATGCAGACACCAGTCTAAAACCTTACTTACTATTCGTGATACTATCTTCTCTGTATTTCTGGGTAACAAGTGCAAAAGCACCAGAAGCATCCCAGTGAAAAGAATTTCTAATGCATCCTAAGTCTAAACATTACCATCATTTTGAGAGACATTTCCGAATGTCAGAGAGCAAACTACATTTGATGTCAAGCCAAAGCATTTCAGCGTGGATGCTGCGCTTCAGGCTTCTATTAATAGAACGATCTATTTTAAGGAAGAAATACTACTCATATTTCACATGGTCTCCCTTGGAGTTTCAGGAATTTGGCTTGAATTTTTCATCATATTTTCAATCCAGCTCTTCTTGACTTACAGTTTTCCAATTACCTATATGGCCATTGACTGTGCTCTAGTTTTCAATTAGATAAATTCATTATTTACTGATGTTTTCATTCTTGATCTCTTATAGTACACCTAAACATTTAGAGTTAAACAAATTCCAGTCTATTATCTTACAAGTAAATATTAATTCAAACATGAAGGTATTACTGTTTTTCTCAAACCAATCCATCATTTCTTCTGGTTTACATGAACAAGTCTGCATGAGTTAAAATGCTTACTAGCCAAGACTGAGAGATGGCAACATATTTAGTATTATGTTCATCTGAAGTACCTTTTAACCTTAAAAGGCATACAAAGCTTTTCATATTTTATGGTCTAAAACATTTAGGCCATATTTTCAAAATCAAATAAGTTCTTTTCAAAGAGATTACTGAGAATATTGAGTGACTGCTTGTAGTTGCACATTCTGTTTATAAAAATAATTGTCCCTGATTTCCACAGCATTCTGCAGCAACAGTAGTAGGCAAGAATTCATTTCTTTCAGTCGCCTAATTTTAGCACCTATATGCCTCTTAGTCAATTAAAAAAGAGAGGTTTGCATAAAAATTTCCTTATAAATAATTAAAACAGATGCCTAAAAGGGATACCTTAAGAGAAATGAATCTTTTCTCTCAATTGGCTCTACAAAGAATCTAGATTATTAGCATAGATCAAACATTTAGACGGTTTATAAATGGCTTGGATCTGATGACAGGCATACCACCCAAGGGCTTCCTCTTCTATGATAACAGTATTGCCTGCAGATCTGCAAGGTAATTAAACTGTGGAGAGATGTTACGGTAAATTAACACCACTAGCAGCTATCCAGAGGCACCCAATTAGCATACAGCAAGCAACACCCGGGACCTACAAGCATGATTGTGGGCAGCTAAGTTTACCAATGCCCTTTGGATGTTGGAACTGTACTCTCGCCTGGACTGTAAAGCCTGAATTTCTGAGAAACTGACTAAAAAGGATTTGCAAGCTTACATATTCACCCCTGGATTACCTGCCCTCCCATGGGCCCTTTAGTCTTTTGTTTCCTTAGGTTAAAAGGCCCGTCACTAGAGCAATGGCAGATGTGTGTACTTTCATTATGACTCCGATTCCAGAGACATGCTGGTTGTAAGGCAGAAGTCATGGCACCAGCACAGCCCTATCCTGAGATCTTTTGTACTGGGTGCTTTATGTCACAATAGTGCAGGTTGAGCTATTTTATTACTGCTATTTTGCTTTACATCACTTGAGTCAAGAAATTATTTAGACAGCTTATTAACAGTCTTTCAAAAAAAATATTTAATAATCTATTCTGAGTTTCTTGTTTTAGGCACATGTATCCATTCTAGGAACTCTTGGTTATTTATTTGACACATTTTACCTTTAAATATTTATGTACACACCTGCACTGAAAGCTACTCAGTCTTGCATTGATGGATTTATTCTACCAGGAATCCCAATGTCAAGAAGACAGTCAAGAATTTGATTGAAATACTGATGATCTTTCTAACTGCACTGAACTCAAAATCTTAGATAACCTCTGGAAAAACCTGTTTGCTGTCTTTTTCTGAGCATCAACTCAAGTGATAAACCACAAATACTGTGAACATGTAGAAAGCAGATTAGCTTTTTACCTAGGCTTTTCTTCTGAAAAATCTAGAATTACACACATATACCTACCTTTCCTAGCTTCTTTGTCTCCAGTGAGAAAGCTCTATTTCTTTGGCAGAATTAATACTACCAGCAATTCCCCCAGTGGGATGGGGAACGGGGAGGAAAGAAACCAGCCCACCCCCCCCCNTCTGCAAAGTACCTCGCAATCTATAAAACTAAGAACATTAAGCTATTAGAAAGAAATGAAGTTTTTTGTTCATCTGTACTTCAGACCTTGGGGTATTAAACACAGCAGTGAACAAAAAGTCTCTTTCTATTGCTAAACAAAGCTACCAGGTCATCTCCTGCAATGCAGTTAAGAATTAGCTACCTATAGCACATGTATAATGAATGCTAAATGCTTTGCCACCTTTCCCTCTGGAAACTAGCTGGCCATTGAGGTTTCCCTGCTAGACGAGGGAGCATCCATAACAAAACTCTCTGTGGTGTCAGTCATTTGTTATCGAGATCTCGCACCTTACCAGAGCAGACTATTAGTCCATTATTATCTTTCCAATGAAGTGAAAGAGAAAGGAAATGTGGCTTGTGGGAGCATCGCACATTGGGGTTTTGCCTCCCTATAATACTGAGATCTAACAAGGGCTGTACCCACACCTGGCCAGTTCACAAATATTTCTGTATCTACTCGTTTAACACAGTCGTCACTGACACCGGATAAGGCCACAGACCTAATGTCCCAGGCAGTGAAAGCTCACTATCTGACTAAGATGCCCAGTAGAAGAAACAGGAGGAGTGCCTGCCACACAGTTTCTTTAAATTAATGCAACCACATTTAAAGGATATCCAGTCATGGTTTTAAGGTCTATCCGACTTTTATCTATTATGCCTTCTACCTCCTACTGTGGGATGAAAATTCAATAGCATTGGTGCATGGATCATCTCCTATGGTAACAAGAGCATCCGACACAGTGTGAGGTTTCCTGACTGATTTTGATTCCCTATTATAACACCTCCTAGTCCAAACCTGTTATGAAACTGCCATCCAGAAGAATCCCACCAGTATCTGTGAGGGGATTCTGACAACAGTGAGGGCAAGAGATCTATAGATGGACATCTAGCAAGATCTGTGGATTCACTGGCTCCCCACTACACACGGCCAGATAAGCACTGCTTCAGGAACACTCACAGAAAAGGCACCAGCATTAACTACAGTGCCAGAGTGATGTCAGTTACTTCAGGACCTGGCAAGGTGGACTTCAGATTATCTAACAGCTGACAAGAACAGGCTGAAATGTAAATCTGGCAAAGAGTCAAGAGAGAAAAGCAGAAGAGGGAAGAAAGTGGAGAAAAAGTATTTGGAATATTGTGTTGGGGGACAGGGTGGGCGGGGAAAGATGAGGCATTGAACCTTTCGGGAAGGACATAATTGTCTTTCCCTCTCTTATTTTTACCAGAGAAACAGCTGCACAACTTCACCTAGGTTTAAAACAAACCAGAAGCAATTATTGCTCGCTAGGAACTTGTTCAGACTTAACACCATTCCTATGTCATCTCAGGCTTCCATTTTTTTGTGAGCTGTTAACTGTACCTGTGATATTACTGGATTTTGCTGCTCTCTGATCATTAAGTTACCATGAAGAACCTAAAGGTCAAAAAATTGTCATAACTTGCACTCCTCAAAATGTCCTCTGATCTCTTAGAGACCCTCACAAACCTAAAAAGGGCTCTGCAAAGAAAAAACACTCCCACTACTGCTTAATTTCTATGAATGAAATTATTTTACCAAGATAATAAAGAAAGATTGATAGACTGAGTATAAACCTGATATGCCAGAGTACAATCTCTGTCACTTATTTGTAAAACTTTCTTAAAGCTAGTTTTGAGGCTCTGGTTCATTTGTATAGCCTGCTTATGACCCAGGAACACCTGCAGAATACTAGACTAATGATAAATGTTTACATTGAAAGAACTAAAGTTGTTTCCCTTCAACATCCCTTTGTTGCATTCATGTTCCTGTCTTCAGCTTGTCTCAGACCTCTTCCTATTGAGCTAGATCCTGAGTCACTGATTCAGTTTTCACTTTGATGAGGCTCTCATCTTGCTCAGCAAGACTTTTTAAGTAATGGCCCTGACCTTGGTGCAGTCTGTGTAGAATATCAAGCTTGCTTGTGCAGGATGAAGAACATACTGTTATCCCTTTGGGAAACCATTTATACCATATTGTGTTCACAAAACCTGCAATGTTTTAAAGGGGTGTTAAGAACCTGAGAGTGGTAAGTGAAAAAACACTTGATCAACCTTTCTATCCTTCTTAAATTTCAGTAAGCATGCAGTTGTGCTAAAATCTCTCAATGAGTTTGATGCTCAGGCCTGAAAAAATAAAACCAATAAATAACATCTGGACTTCACCTTAATCTCATGTCTCTTATGGCATTCCTAGTCCACCCAGTTAACCATTCAAGTTGCTAAGTTGCCACTGGTTCCCTGAAGTAGGTTCATGTAAAGGTGCATGTACAAGTTCTTTTCTTCCGTATTAAGGCAGGACTCAAGTGCAAACCAATTCTCAGCCTCTTGGTCTTGGCTTCTTCAGCAAGAGGCCAAGGTAATAGAACTGGAGAGGAGCCACAAAATGATATGAAGAAAGCCTTGATCTGGACAATCAAGGTATTTCTGCCACTCCTCCTAAGTAGAGACAATGTTCAGCTGTGGAAGACAGTAGATTTTCAAAGGATACAAAATGATCCCTTCTAAAGAATCACATGCCTGGCACACTTTTGCTCTACTAGGAGCACATGCATTCACACACATGCACAGCCTTCAAATGTGAACCTGAAAACAGAAATGCAACGAGTCTTACACCTCCTTTAGTTAGACCCAGCTAAGACGAAACATGCTCACTTACATAGGCTTCTGTGGTACCTTTTCAGGACACAAACACTTTCTGTTTTCCCTTGAGGAGAATGGGGCTGTTCAAACATAACAGCTTTAGAACATGTGGACAACATCTAATTCCGCACCCTCCTCAGTATTCTTGCTCCTTCCATATTGGTCAGTAGTTTAGTTTTCCCCTCCATCCTCACTGAAGGCTTACAATTGACTATTAGGGGATGTAGTATTGCTAAAAGGAGATAGACTCCTTCCTTGAAAATCAGCAGAGAAAAATGCATGTTTGAAGGGTGCAACTGGTCTTATAATAAATTATGTCTATGTTTGATCAAATGATGCCTAATCACAGAAATACTTATTTCTCCACTCTTTAATATCGTTACTAATTCAGAGGTAGCGCTCAGAACTCCAATAAGATAAAATCTAACTGAAGTTTTCCATACAATATGCTCCTCAGTTTTATTGCCATAGCTAAAAGGGAACTCTAGGCAAAGTGAAAACCATACACATAATTTGACAAAAAATTCTTGAACACTGGGTCTTCAGAGATACAAACATCTGTTGTTCATATTTTTTTCCTCTCCAGAGAAGTATCTAGCTGTTATTTCTATAAATTAGGCCATTTCTTGTTTAGTTAATTTCCTTTCTCCTTACTTAGTCAGCCTGATAAGCTGGATTTTTCTTCTACATAACATGCTTCTCTCTCCTGTCCTAATCCCATGAGCAGCAGCTCCTTCATCATTTCACAACTTTTTATCTAGAACACTGTCTTCTCTCTTCAGTTTCTGGGACATTCCATTATTATCAGCTTCAAAATTATGTAGAGGACAAAACACCAGTACTCCTTCCCTTTTCTTCCTTCCCAAGCCTACTCTGCTTTCATGTGGACAGGAGATCCCTCTGTTAAAAGACTTCCAACTAGGAACAGAGTTTCATTTTCCAGTGAGTGATCAATATGCCTCTACCTTCAGTTATTCAAAAACTGCAAGCAGATGAGTCCTGACAAATGCCATCAAGTATGTCACACAGATGTGACACCTGTGGAATCTAGGGATCACTGTGGAATATGTTACACGTTTTTTCTTCACAAATGTTAACGGATGATCAACATGAAGATTGCCATTAAAGGATTCAATTCTACAACCACCTCTCTGACCACCTTACTCTTTAGAATCATTCTCATACATGATCATGATAGTAAAAGAAAGTGGTCTTCAGACATACACATTCCCACACACCAAACATTTGGATTGAAAAAGCTGAAATAATTTGTTCCCTGGAAAGGGATAATTTGATGAATATCATTTCAGGATCCAGAGAGTGCTTCTGAAAACAGACTTGTGATCAATTGGAAATCTCTTTACATCACCTGAAAAAGATTTCTAAACAAACTAAGCAAGTTCCTGACTAAACTCCCACCCACAGAGCAGTGTCCTGCTGCACAGGATCAAAGCAGGACTTGAAATAATAAGTCACCCACTCCACAGTTCTGTCTCACTCTTTCTAACTCAAGGCACTTGCTAGGAAAAAATGAATATGGGGGGAAATTCTAGTCCAATTTTGGATATAAGTTTTATTCAACACTGAATGCTATAGCCAAGATGTAATAAATCATCTGAAAGAAATTAAGTTCCCAGAGCTACCATGCTGAAGTATGTTATGTTAGATGTGATTCTGACAAATGTTTGACAGTGCATGTCATCTTCCAACACTAGATTCTCCAGTCTATTTCCTTAGGTCTGGTTTCTTGGAAGCAAATTCTAGTAGGAATACAAGGTTTTTTTCATATAATTCTGAAACACATAGTATGCATCTCCAGTTTTAGAAAAAAAAAAAAACAAACAAAAAAGTACTGGAGATTTCTGCAGCTGAGAACATACAGTAAAACCAGAAATAAATTCTAGTTTTAGGTTAGCTCTGCTGTTGGAAGGAAACCCAAACATCGTGATGGTTCTCTAAATAATTAAATCCTTCAGGTCTCACTCCCATGTTCAAGCATAGCAATAAGGAAATGCATTTTTTGGCTAACTTATTTAGTCCACACTATTGGTGTCCTCAGGATGAAGGCATTATGTCCTGCTGTACAGTATGCAGCTCCTCCTATGTCATACTAAGACATAAAATTGTTCAGCCTTCACAAAGAGAAAACACAATATAAATTACTGTACTACAACATTATATAAATTATCAAAATAAAAACTATCACTAACAAAAGGATATGCTGAAAAACTAATCCAAATCAAACTCTAACATATACATCCAGACAACAAACACAAGTGTTGCCGCACCAGTCTTTCAACTACTTGCCTAATCTCTGTGTATTTTTGTACTTTAAACACTGACCAATTATTTAAGGCCTAGTGTTATGGTTTAGATATAGTCTGGTTCTCTTTATCACTGTTGAGCTAACAGATGAAGGGGGAAAAAAGGGAAAAAAGAAGTATTAGGCTAACAATATGTTACTTATGGATATAGAACACTCAGAGAGTTCCTCTGTGCAAACATATACCTCATTACCTAAAAAATACTGTTGCTCTTGCTCCTCCACTAGTGACAGATTGTAAAGATCTCCACCATAATCTTACTTGGTCTGAATAGCCTCACCATAATTGTACCCATCCCATATCCTATGTATCCAACACCTTCTTACTATATAATACATGGTACCTACTAGACAACAATGTAGAGAACTAAAACAGATAACTCTTCTAACATGAACATATAATATACAAGATGTTACAAGACGTTTTATGCTGAAAATCTTGGCACAGGTAAAACATCTAAAAATCTTCCAGATAATAACAGATCATCCTTCATCCAACTAAGAATGATAAATAGATATTACTGAAAAATACTGATGGCAGGCCCAAACTTCTATCCAGGAGAGATAACATATTGTGTTTTATAGAATGAAAGTAAATAAAGATTTAAGAAGACAGCAAGGCATTTTACTAGGCTAACTGCAGATCTTACTAGAGACCTCTATTCTTGTGCATCCCATTTTGTTGTTTTCCAAGACACTGTGACAAAGTAGCAAGACAGACTCATGGCTCAGCAAGATTGATCAAACTCTGTTCAGAAAGAATCTGGGATACGACTCCAGCACATACATTAGAATTGCTTTAAAAATGTTTTCTTCAGGATAGGGAAAGGAAAAGCAAAAAGGAAATATATTCCTGTCTCAAATATTGCCTTTCTAAGTTAATAGCTGGATATAGTTTCCAACAGTCAGGCTAAATTTTGTATTTGCATGTGTTTCAGATTGTCAATTCAGGAACACATTTTAAAAGAAGTATTAACTGTTCAGGTTATTTCTAAGTAAAAGAGGGCTTTCAAATATTTTTGTCATGAAGAAAAAAAAAACCCACAAAGTGATATTTTGTAAGCCCACAAGCTGTAGGCAGCAAGTTCTTAATATATCCTATTCCCCTGGGAATTCAGGGGCTCAGGAGGGAAAATAGAGAACCTGAAACAGTTTAGGTCTTTTGCCTGAACAGAGTTCCTGAGAAGGGAGGTCACTAACTACTTTTCAACCAAGTGTTTAAGAAGACACATTAGTATTGTATTCTGTTGATGGTATCATTATAAATGATGGGATTTCCCATCTCAGCACACAGTATTATTACTATTTATATGGTCATACTGTAACACTTAACCGAGTAATACATATTCATATTCTGACAGAATATGCTTGATATTACAACAGTTTATGCATAGCCTGAAATTTCTGGCAATACAGAGACCACATTCTGGCAAGAAAGTGTTCCCTTCCAGTTTCATTTTTATTAGCAAAGATCATAAAACATCCTGCTCATTAAAATCTGAATCACTTCCACTGGGAGTGCACTTTTCTGAAAGTATTTTCCTACAGCTGGTAGCAAGACAGATCTGCTGGCTAACCAGAGCACTAATAGGACATTATGAAACCCACAATGCAGCATGAAGACCGTTGCATAATCAGAGCAACGATTACCAGCTCTGCTAAAAAACGGTAAAAGCTGAAGCACAACTGAGTAGCATGGATCAAACAAAAGAAGTTATTATTATTGTTCTGAGATCCTGAACTAAACTTTTGTACATTATATTATTTCTTTCATTGCAAGGAGTCAAAGAATAGATCCATGACAAAGGCTGCAGTATATAAAATGAGACCATAAATCACAGGTATAACAAATGCCATCATTAACTGCAGTACAAGACTTTGGTGTGGATTACCAGGCCTTAGTTCTCAGCGTCACTCTAACACTTAACAAACCCCTGCAGCATACGATGGATGTCTTGTCTAAGGGGTCTGCGGTAGCTCTATTTATGAGCCACAAGTGCACTGATTGACCTTACTTGCCCTGACCAGCCTCACCTGGGATCTCCTATCTACAACCCAGCTGATATCAGCCTAGGGCCATATGTACCTGCCCCCAAGCAACCTTGTAGGGGTGCTGGGCTCTGGGTGTATTGAACTGATGTCTCTGCCTGGCCATCATTCTCAGGGATCCTGGCACTTTTACCTGCGAGATGGCATCGTGACCTGGCCTGGTGATGCCCTATCACCACTGAAATTTCAGGCAGTTACCTAATTTCACGTTTGTTTGTTACCTCAGACCAGTCCAGCTACCTCGGCCATGCAGATGACCCAGGGAGTTAAGGTTGATGCTTAGAGGGATGATTTGACAGACTGTTGCAGGTCCTCTCCAGGTGGGACCTTCATACAGGTTTCCATCAGGCAGCTACTGCTGTGCCTAGGCTTAGCAATTTGGATATGTTTATTAACATCCTAGGTGAATAATTTGGCCTTTTTCTCCAAAGGCTCCACTAACTAGTTTGTGCTGCAAGATGGATTACATTGTAAATTGGCAAGACATTTGTAAATAGTCAGTAGAAAGGGGGTTTTTATGCAATTAAGATAATCAATAGGAGTGAATTAAGCCTGTGCTGTGTGGTCACTAGGGGCCAAAGCGAGAGCTGAGTGGAGCAGTGCCTCAGGAGTCTCATTACATCCATATGAAAGTGCTGCTGACTGTAAGGATCCTCAGTGGAGCCCCCCATTACCATCTGTCTAGTGACCAATTGCTCAACTGATCTGACTCCCCATGGGAACATTAGTCTGTATTTAGATCCCAGGAAATAAGTTTGTCTTTCTGAAAAACACTGTCCATTACTCTCTCTGCAATAACTGCATGAAGAAAAAGGTAAATATTTTGATTTATACTCGCACATTGGAGCAACATGGATTTGCATAGAGGTAGCAGAACTTCCATACATTCACTAGTTTCCTATACTGGCCTATCCAGTACTTCGGCTATTTCAGTTAGTTCAGATAAAAAGTGTGAAAGTAGGTATAAATTAAAATTTTTGTCCTCTTATCCAGGCACAGGACGCCAGAAGCATGCAGAGTGACCCCACCATTCCTATTTGCAGCAAAATTTCAGGCTGCTCTGTCTCATTAGTATCTGGCTCCACACACCAAAAAAACCTTATACTTAGGTGTAAGTTCTCCACAATTCCAACCTAAAACAGCACTGGAAAATTCAAAGTTCTTCCTACAATCTCTCAATTAAACCCCATCACTCACACTAAATAGTAATATGTAATGCATAGTTTTTTTAAAGTCTTATTTATTTGTGTCAAAGGACAACTAACGGCCTCAAATATGAGGGAAACAAACTGGCACTTTTACACTGCATTGAAATTTTTAATGTTAAAAATCCTTACAAATCAGCATTAAATAAGAAACTTTTTTTATTATCCATTATTGTGATTTAGAGAGAGTTCCTAAAAAAGTACTAAAGAAAATCATATTATCTATAACCTTATTGAAGGCATATGAACATTCTTAAGAATCTGTCAAGTCTCTAATAAAATGTAGGCTTTCTTGAAAGAAAGATTAAAGATTCTGTTCAAAGTACTTTTATGAGCAGATGACTGTAGACCTACTTTAATAAACCAGATAGGCTTAGGGATTAAAAAGTAATGCTGTATTTTTCAACTGGATACAACCTGAAGTTAAAAGACTCTTTACATCATACTGAACATTATTACATTGTAAATCTACAAATAAATAATGGAGCTGTACAAGCAAGCACTGTGGAACAGAAAATTGATTGAATGCATTATTGTAAGTAACTTGGTGATTCTGTGGTTGGCTTTGTCATCTGGAATGATGGAATTCAGTAATCAAATTTAGCTCTATGTTATGGCTTGTCACAACAATGTATAATCCTTTAACAAGCTCCCTCTTGAAACACATTTACCTCTCCTTGGAGAAGACCATTTTGTTTTCACCGTTCTGAGAGTTAGAAATATTATTTTCAGCCAGCAATGAACCTCTGTGTATCTATAATTACATATAAGGTTTGTATTAACCTTGTCCTTTGAACTTCTTCATTCCTGCTGTTTAGCCTCATAAGAGGATACATAATCAGCAATCAAAAGTCATTTTTTTGAACAAGTCAAACTTGTTTAAATTGTTCAGTTGTACTGTTCTGGTGAAGTTGCACCTTCAGAATATAAATCTCCAAATCACCTTCCCTGCCTCTTCAAATGAGCTAGCATAACCATATATCAGTTTATTTCCTCACCCGGTTCTGTCAACATTATATTAAAGCATTTTCCTGCTGGAGGGTTTTTGACAAAAGTGGGTTTAGATAATAAGCATCATACACACCGATCTGAATCCATCTCAACTGCAGCCAAAATGGCTTACATTACAACAGCTTTTAGTTTGGGATTTTTTCCTAGAAAGTAAAATCTCCATCCTCCTTATAACTTTTAGTAGCTCTTCTTTGCATCTCTTCCATCTTCAAGTCACCTTTCCAATGGAATTTCAGCTGAATTCTTATCCCACCTTGTACAGTACCACTAGCCCTACCTGCTGATGGAAAATTTGCAATTTTATGCGCCAGGTAGAGGGAGCGGCTAGTCCCTTGATCTGTCTGTATGCTTGTACTTCACAGTTGCTGTCTTCAAGATTTTTTTATTTCTCTTAGCTATTCTTATACAGCGCAACCTTCTAATTCAATTGAGCAGGTATTCATTCAATATTGACAACATACCACATTTCCAGTGAAAAACAGCCGAGTTGTACATATTCTCTTGGTACTTAGCAGATAAAGTACTACAAGTTTTAGTGTTCTTTGGAAAGTGTCTTACATTTTGAATTACTTTATTCTCAGACTTTGATAAATGGGCTTAGTTTTCAGTAAGTAATCCACTTTCTGTTCTTAACAAGCTCTTTGCTGACTCTTTATTCCATTTTCCCTAGATCTGTAGCCCTCTCCTTCATTATCCCTTGCACCTCCATCCCACTCCTTCTTCTACTTGGGATGAAAGTCAGTTTTAGAACTTTGAAGTAAGTATATGCCTGTTAAATATCAGATGTCTTAAGATGTGCAATCAACACGACCTCATTAAATAATTCTCTTAAATTTCTCAAAGTTTGCTTTTTTAAATAAATCAACTGAAGTGAAAGTTAAGTCAAACCAATGTGCAACCTCTTAATTTAACAGGCTTGGATTTTTTTTTTTAATTATTTTTTCAGTACTTACAAAAACAAACATTACGGCTTTTTGGCACAGTAATTATTTAGTAAAAAAGTCAGACTGCTATCACATCCAGCTATACCTGAACTTTATGCTGACCTTCACACATTAGCTGAGAAAATTACAAGCCCAAAGTGACCAGACTTTTTCAGTAAAAAAGTAAAATTCTTTTAAGCTATCCACGTAATTATGCAGTAGAGACATCAAGAGTAAAGAGTCGTATTAGGTATGACACACTAGGCTTATAAGAAGGTATTGCAAAAGATCATTTGATAAAGATAGAATGAAACTAAGAGTCTAAAATAGAAAGTAAATCTTTAAAACCAAAAGTAATGATTATGTCAAAGAAGACTGATGGTAAAATTACTTATACAGGTAGAAATCTTCCCTAATTTATCTCAATTGGCAACTGAGTTTCAAAAAAGCAATCCTATATGATTGTACCATCTTCTCTTTACATAAAGTAAAATAATATTAAACAATAATCCATTACTCAAGATTATTCTTCTAACAATTGTCTGTTTTATTTTGTACTAGATACTATAGTTCTCACTAAGGTTTTCATTATAGTTATGAGAAACCTTAACTTCATACATTGATAACATCAGCAGAAAAATTTATCACAGCATCCTTCTGAAAGTTTCTATTCATAATAAAACCTAGTCCTTGGAATATATAGGATGTCCTATACATCCTATATATGGATTTCCTTTAAAAATAAAAGAAAAAAAAATCAAAATCATAAAACCCAACCCTACACAAAAATCAAAGGGAATTCAAACCAAGTCTGTTCCACCCCTAACATGGATTTGTTAAGGAATTATCCCAACCAAAAAAGATATTACAACACAATCTCATATCCTTTAATAAAACAAAGGAATCAGCACTTGTGTTCTGGCCAATTATTATCTCTTACTCCTAAAAAATGTCTTGTTTTCACAAGCTCTGGAACTGTCAGATGCTATTCAGAAGACACTGATGATGCCAGTCAAGCATGACTCCCAGTAAAAGGTGGGGAGGTTTCTTCACAAAAGTACTAGAATAACTAGTGGAATGAGCATCTTTGAATCATGCAGCCCATCGACAGCATTAGGAGTGGAAGGTTTCACATATCACTCAAGTGTCCATTTCAAAAAACAGTTTTCTCAGTAAACTGTCCTAGGTCTATGACAGTTCTAACTGTCATTGCAGAAGGGAAAATCATGACATATTTTCTTTTGCCTTTATTACCTGCCTCAGTTTCTGTTTTGACAGCTCCTCCTCCTCCATTTTCAGTATATCCATCTCTTCCTCTGTTCTCAGTTTCTTCTTCAACTTTGTCATCATGGCCATGTATTTGCACATATTACACTCCCAGTCCCAAAACCTGTATCTTGTGATCTCTTCTACTGTAGAGAGCTACAAATATTTGAGAGGTAGTCAAAACTTCACTCTGTTTTCATCTTACCCTATAAACCACCAGCAGCATTTCAGTTGCATTTTAGGTCTTCATCCTCTGTTTTTAAAGGATGGGGGTGTGGAAAGCTTGTTAAAAAACAGCTTTCAGCAGATATAAGAACAAGTATGTCCCACAGTTTTGGCATCCAAAAATTTAAGACAACCTTCTTGAAACAAAACATCCAAAATAAATTCCTTCATCTGCTGCCTTCTCTCATTTTGGCACCTCAGTTTAAGCCAATTTTTTCCTGCTTACAAAGGTAACTTAGCACCAGAATATTCCAAGGAATCTTATACAGATTCCTGTCAGCATGCTGAGTATGAAAATGCTCTTTTAATTTCAAATCAGGATATACAGGATCCCATTAAGTTCATATTTATCAGGATTAGATATTGAAAATTCATACTGCAAATACTGTTCATACTAATTTAGCTAGAATAAAGGTTTGGCAGACAATGGATCAATCTGTTTAACTGACCAAGCACACAATATCCTGATCTGTTAGTAAGCAGACTATTAAAATACCCATAAATATTCTACTTTTCTACAGAAAATAATTTCTGTAACACTATCTCTGTATTTTCCAGACAGAAATATGGGAAAAAGCAATTAACATGTAAAGTTCTTGGGACAGCCCTGTTTCCTGCACAGTACCAGGCACTAGTGTTCTAGGATCCCCTAACTTCTTAGGGATGTGCTAGTTTGGACATTAGTATAATTTTACAGGTATAGTACGTTGACCCTGCCTGATCCAGGCACCCACCAAACAACTTTGTCACAACAGCACTCTTGTCTGTACTCAGCTATAAGGAAAGGTAACGAAAAGCAGAGAGAAGAGCAATGAATTGAGCAAGATTCAGTGATGAGTTTGAAGTACAATCGAAATGGTCCAACTCCCTTCCCAATGCTCTCTTCCCAACTCTGCATCACAACGTATCTGGTGTGATAAACTACAAACTAAACTGAACATCAGATCAAGATTACAGCGAAAAGCTTTCGTAAATTAAACATATCAATCAATGTAAAAATACTACGGCTTTAGCCAATTTGTATTAGCTATTTCATGACAGTTTCATGTTTATAAAGTACCTGTCAGTTTTTGAAACTCTGATGAACATGACCTAATATTACTACATTAAAGGATACCTAATGAAGTTGCTAAAACATTATGGCTATACTTGCAAGTTAACCTGAAAACTTTAGAATCTGTTTAGAAGAGAAGTCTCAGAAATCTATTTAAGAAAAGAAAAAAGTATTTCAGCTTTTAGTACCTTGCAGCCTTTTATCTACCCAACTTGTTTCTATACCAGTAATTTAATGAAATTGCTCTTGTATAGTTCATAGCCATATTCATTAGAATTGCAGATTTTTCTAAAGCCATGTAAGAAGCAAGTTCAATTTTTCCACATAAAGACGGATAAAGAAACTGTAAAATAAGTTGCTTTAAGAAAAGTAAAGTAATGTTAAGCAAGAATAGACTCACACAATTGATATGACAAAAATTAAATACAGCTGAGAAATATCTACATAACATATCTGAACATACCTTTAATACCAGCAGATTTCCAGTGAGTTTTAAAAACCTCTTTTTCAGCTTGTTTCAAGAATTTTAGATACAGTCTGAAAGACTGTCAGTCTTTCATGCTACTCTTGCACACTCAAACCCCCCATCATTATGTCCTACCCTTAAATTACTGTACTGTCTTTTAAAAATTTCTTCTGTCATTTCATGGTAAGAAGAGTCATATCTCCAAGAATTATCAAGGGTAAATTAGGATGAGCATGTGCAGGACAAAGAAATAGGAGAAAATTTTGCCAAATAAAAAGATTTTTATTTGAATAATACTCTATACAACATCCATTATTAAAAAGAAAAAAAAAACCCTGTTACTCTTGCCTGGTGTTGGCTTGAATGTCACAGCTGATTTTATAAAAATATATTAGCTTTTCTAACTTGATCCTACAATCTTTATAAAGCTATTAATATTTGGCAGTTAAACTCCAAGGACTTCCTCAATTAGCTCCCTCTTGCCACGACCTTTCTGAGACTTTGGTACCATTAAGAAAATAGTTATACTCAGCTGAAGACTCAGCTAATAGAGGAGCAAAAAGAACAAGGATCATGAAAAGCTTCTAAGAAATAAAACGTAGCTTTGAGCTTATATTGGGTTATTACATCTGATTACTTTCAACAAAATAATGACCTTCACAGTTTAACAGAACGTAGTGGCAAAACTTGAGGCAAAAGTCAACTTTGACAAACGTATATAGATAAATAAAAATGCTAGGAGTTGGTAAGAAATAGAATAAGGCAACAAGTTATTAAACATTATTTTTGGTACTTATTTATAAAACTAAACCAGAAGTACCTGTGGACGAACTGCTTCAAGAAACTAGAGGAAGTATAAGGTCAGCAATATCGCACACTGCCGTTTTCCTCATGACTCTAACTCAAGAGATTGTATTTAACAGGATTTATTTCCTACTCTTTTGACTATACTGCTCACAATGGTGGAAAAAAGTAAAAGCTAAATGGATCCAGGAGTCACTTCCAAATCAGAACGCTTTCTTTTCTTCAAGAAAAATAAATGCAAATAAAACATTACCCAAAAGAGAAAATCAAATAAGAATCAATTCCAATAAATCGCGAGGTGAATAAAAAATATTCAGAACAGTCTGAGTAATGATCTCTCTTGCCCTTCTTTCTCTTGCCTTCCTCTAATTGTTTATTCTACTCATTTCTTAGGGCAGCTCATTTTCCTCAAAAGAAATCTACTATCATGAAACTTCTATCAAGAGACAGCCTACTATTATGAAACTCTTTTTCAATGTGTGTTCCTCTAAAACATGAGGAAGCACATTACAATCTTTTGGAGGATTGCTGTAAAACTTAATATATGTGCAGTATATACCTGAACTTTCTCCTTTTTAATGAGAAGTGGAAAAAAAATTGAGAAGTACATAGCCACATTGCCTTGTCTGTGAAACACCTGTAGGTTACCAAAGCAAGTACTTTGCAATGCTTTTAGTGAGCTTGTCAATGAGTGTGGGGACTGCATTTAGCCCTACTTTGCTGGTCTTCAATATGCTTTTAGGACATTTTGCTGATATTATTTCTGATCACAAAGCCCTGGTTAACACCAGGAATGAAGCACTGAATTACCTAATTAGACCAAATGCATGTATGTAACATTTGCACTTTGCTCAACTATAATAACACCTTGTGAAAGCTGGAATGGCTCTGTAATTAATGTGGCAATAATAAAAACTAAACCCCAGGAAATAAAAAACAACTTATTTTTTTAGGAAGTGAAAAATGAGTACAAAAGAAAGGAGCAGATTTCTATGTTTAAACATCTGCAGTGTTATTAAATCCCCAACAGCTGTTGCTAGCTTTAATCCCATGGAGAAAAATTCATGATATCTGCACTGCTTTATGTTTCTGTTGACAATCTGACAGACCCTGAGAGATAGCCTGCTGTAGCTGGGCTCATACATACATGAAATAAGTTCTGCAGATATTAAGATTTCCTTGGCTTCAAATGGTTGCCTTGGACACAAAGAGACACAGACTTAAAAATAGAGCAGTCTCTACATGTGAATTAGATAGTCAGCATTCCTTGAGCCAGACAAATGAAGATAAATCATAGCTAAGAAAGGCTGGTAAGAAGCTTTCTTGCTGTTTCATCTGATTGCTAAATTAAATCAATTGGGGTTGAGAGAATACTGCAATCACGGGTAGCTACAACAATATTTTTCTAATGGAAAAGTACTTTTCCATCTATGGATTAGTTCATCCAATAAAGGTATTCCACAGTTAACATTTCATTTTTGCTACATCAGCTTATCAAGATCAGTTACTGCATGAGGAGGCCATTGAAGAGAAAATTCTGGATAATCTCTAGAGAGATTTTGACAGTTTGTCATGCAGCCCTTTCCCACTCTTTTTCCCAAACATGAAATTAATTTTTAAAGGATAGCAATTATAACGTGTATCCTTCTACGACAGTAATTAGCAACTACTGTGGACATACAGAAAGGAAAAGGTATGCATTCATTTTTTGCCCTTCTGTAGAGAGTCAAAAAAAGATAAACTAATCATGAGGCCTCATATCTGTTTTTCATGTGTTAGTCTGTCTCACCCTGTAATAAATAATCACATACAGGTAGGCTAAAACTTTGCCACAGAATTCATCACATATTTTCTGACCTGAGCATAGTCAATGTTCATATTACAAATGTGTCCTTGATCTACTATGCACTTCCTAAAGAATGTCAGAATTGCTTAGATTAAAAGAATAGTTATACCCTCATTAATACCATTGTGAATATACGAAAAGGGAAAAACCAGAATTCTAGGAGTCACCATGAGATACAAACAATATGTGAATGGTTTTCCCATAACATGCTTATAAGCCAAATTGATGGGGTAGAGACTCGATAAACAGACTATAAAGTGTATGGAAGATTAGCTGGGTTCACATGGGTGTCATCAGTGGTACAAAGTACAACTGGAAGCCAGCTACTATCGCCATTCCTGGGGGATCAATCACTCAATCCAGTATTTTTTCACTTCTTCATTAATGAGCTCGGTGATTGATGTGGTATTTTCAGAAAGTGTGCATCATACTGCTGGTCATAATCAACATGCTGAAGGACTGGGTTACTGTTCAGAAACCCCTTGAAAAGCTGGAGAATTGAACTGACAGAAAACTCACAAACTCAACACAGACAAATGTAAAGTTCTGCAGCAGGAATGAAGTAACTCCACGCAATGGCTTTGCAGGAAAGGACTTGAGGACTACTGGACAAGTTGACCATGAACCAGCAGTATGATGCTGCAGGGACAAGGGACAGCCACACTGAGCTGCATTAACAAAAGCATTTCCACTGGGTTGAAGGACATGACTTTTCCTCTCTGTTTAGCCCTTGAGAGGCCACTTCTAGAGTGCTGTGCCACTCTGGGGATTCTCAGTACAAGATACTGACATGCTGGAGCAAGTCTATCAGGGGATCATCAAGATCATCAGGAAACTGGAAAACATGAAATATGGAAAAAATCAGAAAACTTTATTTATTCAGCCTAAAGTGAAGCCTAAGGGGAGCTCCTCAGCTACCTTAATGGAAGGGTACATAAAGAATATGGAGCCATACTCTTCTCAGAGGTAGGACAAGAGGCAATGAATACCAGATGGAACACAGGAATTTCCAGTTAGATATACATTACATTTTCTTAAACCCAGAGAGGCTCTGGAATGTCCATCCATTCTTGCAGACGGTCTGCAAGACCAACTCAGCCTGCCTGGGCTGAGTTCCTGAGCAATCAGATCCAACTGAACCTGCTTTGAGCAGAGGGTTGAGCTAGATGACTGGATTTCCAGATAATCAGATGACTAGATTTCCAGAAATCCCTTGCAACCTAAATTATTCCATGATTTTAAGCATGAATCAGAATTAATTTTCCCTACTTTTTTTCCTATCAGTAGCTACCTTTTTGGGGGGGAGGAGTTTTTTTTCCAGTAAATTAAAAAGCAAAACAATATCAACAATTTATTTTAGTAATGAATATTTGGACTTAACTACCACTTTTTCACATTCAAGATAAGCCTGTGTTTAGCTGACTCACGCATTCCTAGTCAATTTAGGATCAAACCCACAAATTTCATTCATGCTAAGGACACACATAAAAATGTATTCATGCATTGACTGAATCAGATGTCCAACAAAATGGACAGAGTGGCAAATGATGACAAACAAGATATTGATTCTGGGCCCGCAATTGAAACAACTTTTATGCTAGACTGGAACACCGCATAGACGTCCACCTTTGCTGACTCAAGTCTGTCTTCTTGTGACTACAAAGAAACTGTACAAATCTAAAGGAATTAGTAGATATACACTCTGCTTTAAGCATGATTTTTAAAGATTGCCCATATTTGGTCTACCACTTGGAAAGCCCAGTATTGAAAACTGAGAAACATTGCCTGTGGATAGGACTGCTCCTGCTCATACAATCACACTTTGAAGATTTTCACTTAAGAATAAGGAAATTGAGAAGATAAATATGGCAAACCTGAATTTCATCAGTGTTTTTCAACTAGCTCATCGATGAGTCAAAATCGTCCCCTCTGTGCTCTCTCTCACATGCAATTTTGGTAATTGCATGTATAATGAATGAGAATGATAATATTTTTTCCATGACCGCATAAGGATATCTAGACTGATGAGAATCTTCAATTATACACCCTAAGCAATGCTTTACTACCCAAATTACTTGGAATCTGGATTTTAATTTTGACTGCTTTGGCATTTTCTTAGTTCATCCTGAGCCACCTTGATTTCCACTCAATTTCCACACCAAAAAAACCAAAACCAACCAACCAACCAACAAAAAACCACAAAAAACAAAAAACAAAACAAAACAAAACCCACATCAAAAAAACCAAACCCAAACAAAAAAAACAACAAACAAACAACAAAAAAAACCCAGTAGTTTTGAGAGCATACAAAGTTTGGATCAACTTCTGTGAACTTTGGAAAATTTTAAGATTCATCCATCAGTGATTATAATGTACTTCACACAGAGGAAAACACCATTACTTAGAATACATTGACATTTGCAATGTTAAAATGTTACAACTTTAAGAGTTGACATTTATACAAGTATCCCTCAAATTTTGAATTTCAGTACAGTTTGTATATTAGCGTATTAGTAGGCCTTTAATATTAATCATATTTATTAGGAAGAGATTATATGAAGGGTAAAATTCACTATAGCTCTGCTGTACACATAAATGTCCCATTTGCTGAAGAACTGGTAAGCATGACAGAATGACAGCAGAAAAAAGGTACAAAACCACATACAGAATGAGTTATGGAAGAGTAGTCAACTGTGCAACAGTTGCACTGGAAGGGAGAAATAAATGCTATAAAAATAGGGAATGGTGTAAGTTAGGACAGGATAAGCTACAGCTAAAGGAACGTAAAGGCAGAAATAGGGCTTCATGAGGGAAATGAGAGTAAAAAATGATTAAAGAAGCGAAGATGAATTATTTTATGGAGACAGCGAAAGAAACCAGAGGAACACAGAAAAGACCCCTTACTTTGTAACATACATTAGTAACAGATTTCAACATCTTCTTAATTGACTCTTTCCCCATGGTATTCTGATTACATGCTTCTCTTATGTTAAATATAACCATATTTACATTTAGCCATGTAGTATTAACAGCTTGAAGCACGAACTCTTAAGAAAGACAAGACAGATAAGAGTGCCTTCCTACGTGACTATGGAATTGCTCAGTGCATTAGAGCATAACTTCTACTTTTATTGTCCTGCATAAAGAAATAGTATCTTCAGGCACAGCTCTAAGGCTATATGCAACCTGTACATTTGTCTGGTCTACAATCTATCCTTCCTACAAAACTTTTAGCTACTTATTGCTGGGAGATTTCTCCTCCCCTTTAACTAATTTAGCTTTGTTTGCAGCTATTATATGCTTAATACTCCCTCTCAGGTACCAAAGTATTGTTTCCAGTCAAAAAAGTGTCAGGCAGGGATTGCTCTCCCAGTGTAGGAAAGCAGTGCGGAAAGCACAGGCATTTTCAACTCCATGCTCACTACTAATAAAGACCCAGCCAATCAATAATCAGTTGTTCCTAACAAACACGGACTCCATGCTCTGGAAAGCGGGTAAGGACAGCTACTGGGAACTACAAAGTGGCTGCACATTTATAATCTTTGTAAGAAAAAGATTTAGAAAGGTCCTTCTGGTCACAAAACCAACTGAGTCTACAAGAGCCCAAATGTCCTTTAGTTTGAAGACACATCTAGAAATCCCACAATAATGGCAGCACTTTCTTTTCTTTATAGCACATCTTTTATTCCCTCCATCATGAAGCATTACCTGCATAACATCCAGGACTACAACCAACACTTTTTCCATACATGACTTCTTTCAGTCAGCAGGGACACCTCCATGTCTGACTGATACAAAAAGATTGTACTGTGCCTTGCATACCTGACATAAGAATAGCCTCGATGTTCCCACTAGTTTTTCCTTGCTGAAGAGAAGGTCTAGCAAAATGTTATGGACACAGTCTATTAGAGGGAATAATTGGCAGCACTGAATTTCTTATTACAACACGAAAGATGGAAGATGCGGATATAAAGTTATACTGTCTTCTCTTTCTAGCATCCACAGGAAAATCACCAAAACCTCTTAGCAGCGATCTTGGAGTCTGTTAGCCTAACAGAATTATAGAGTAATAGGGGTAGAAAGGATCATGTTGTCATGCACCTGATCCATTAAAAATTGAAATTGAGTCACTGCCTTGCATAGTTGAACTAGATCAGAAAAACACATTCAAGAATCAAAACCATCTGAGAACTCTAGAAAATATTTTAACTTTACATATTAAGAGCAAAACTCTCTCTCTTTCCTTTTCATTATTATTTTTTTATTACTAGTCCTACTATTATACTTTATTTTCAATTATTAAACTGCTCTTATCTTAACCCACAAGTTTCTGATGCTCCTCTCCATCTCACCTAACAGGGGTAGAGGGAGTGAGAGAGCAACTGCTTGGTACTTACTTTATGGTAGAGCTTAAAAGAATAGAAGGAAAGAGAGGAGAGGAGAAGCAAAGTGAGGTGATGTGAGTACAGGCGACATAAGGCAAGACAAGGGAACAACATGCCAAGGGGACAGCAACTTTACCACACAGTTGTCCTCTAGAGAAAACAAAAACCTCAAAACAACATCATCATACTTACTTCAGAGGCTTTCTAAAAGTATACACAGTTTTTAAGAGTAGAAAATGGGTTGCGAAAAATACAGATTATAAGAAAAATAAGACTGATCTGCAGGGAATCTGTTGGAAGAATAAGCAGAAAAGAAGCAGGATTTCATACCGTATTTCATACTTTCAGGGTCTGCCTTTAAGATGTGTATTGGATAGGTGTATCAGTTTTGGTTATCTGAAAATACAGATAGAAAGAAAATACAAAGCCAAACAATGGTATCTTGGATAAAAAGTGTCCACTCAGCATTATTGGTAAGTATTATAATCAATAACTCATTGAAAAGAATTAATTTCTGCAAAATGCATTCTGTAGAAAATAGAAGAATGCATTTGTAGACTAACAGATTTTGACCATTCACATGAATGACATTAAAAACTGCAGGCTGATTTCATAATGCACTAATTTTACATCAATGAGTGAGCAGGGATTTAATTTACTGCAAAAAAGCTGTAGAGCCTAACTTCCAACAACTGCATTCTCCTAACATGATGCAGAATTTACCATATGTCATATGCCTTCAAGCAAATCACACTGAACCTCCATTTATCTTCTTTATTCAAGGAGTGCTTCTTGCTTAACTATATCAGAATATTTAGGGGGAAATAAAGACTTTTTTTAACCTTTGCATTACCTCCAGTAAAAGCATCTCATAAATTATGTGGAAATAGTCTAGGGGTATTATTTGGAGTGCATCAGAGTGTCTCCCTTCAAAATATAACTGGGTGACTTTCCTCATCTAGTTTTCTGGTTTCTGTAAATTACTCTCCCTACATTTAGAAAATATAGGTTATGTTCCGTGTGTATCTGAGTATCTGCACCAATCTGTCATCGTCTGGACACTGGCCAAATGCCAGGCATCCACTACAGCCTCTCACTTGCTCTCCCCTACCACAGCTGAGCAGAGAGAAAAAAATTTAACTAAGCGCTCATGAGTTGAGATAAGGACCAGGAGGAAACACGCCAAGGGAAAAACAGGCTCAACTTAAAGTTACAAAGTGAATTTATTACTAACAGAGACAGAGGAGGGCAATGAGAAATAAAATAAGTCCTTAAGACACCCTTTCTTCCCCCAACGCCTCCCTCTTTGCCACTGACAGCGCAGGGAATAGGGCATGGGGGTTTTGGACAGTTCATCACTGGGATCTTCCTCTGCCACTGAGGGAGAGGAGTCCTTCCCCTGCTGTGCCATGGGTTCCCTCCCACAGGAGACAGCTCTCTGTGAACCTCTCCAACGTGGGTCAAATCTCACGAGCAGCAGTTCTCCCAAAACCGCTACAACATGAGCTCCTCCCATGGGCAGGCACTCCTCCCAAAACTGCTGTGGCATGGGTCACTTGTCCATGGGGTGCAGTCATCCAAGGACTGGCTGCTCCAGTCTGGAAGCAGGGGCGCCCCCTCTCCACCTTTTGTTGTGGCGCTTGAAACAAGGCTTTCTTATTTTTGCTGAGTTTTGGTTGGGTTTTTTCCCAAATAATTTCTATTAGTTAACATGTGATGTCCTATGATTTACTTTCAACACTCATCAGCTCAGTATCTATTACACTACTGTGTATCAGGACACAGAGTGTCAAATTAGCTTACTAAAATAAGGAACATCCAACTAATAGCCATTTTGAGAAGTTTGCTATAAACATCTTGTCCCACGTCATACTACATTTTCTTTGACAGAAGCAGAATCGATTTCTACTGGAGCAGCATTCTGCTGCTCCAGCCTGAAGGCCCTCCTGTTGTGTCCCTACAAGCACCTGATTTTACTACAATAGCAAGAAGGAGAAAACTGTACTAAACAAAGAGCCTCAGATCAGAGAAACTCTGTGTAAGCTGAAGGAGGAACTATTTTTGCAAAACCATGGTAGACTATCAAGAAATGCAGGAATGTTTTATCATGTCTGAGTAGAAGTGAGAAAAAATAATCGAACATAACTTTGACTTTTCAACTCCCTCCTCCTTGCCGCTGCATTACAGCAAGATCACTAGGAGCGCAGAACATTGCTCTTTTACACCAGCTGCAGTGGTTCAAATGAAAGCTCTCCAGAAAACCTGGCCCACGCTCACATTAAAAACACGTACAACACCGGTGGAATCAGAGACTTAAGCTGCTAAAACCATTCTTCTCTGCAGAGCATGTGCAAACAGATTCACAGGCAGATTTTCTCAGTGACAACAGAAAGCATTTCTGACATACAGGAAATGCACCGTTCTTCCCCCACTCCAAGGCCTTAAAATTTAATGTTCTTTCTAACTAGGATGATGTAGCAAAGTTTGGTGAAAGGTGGAAGGTTGCTTGCTTTTGAAAGTGAAAAAACCACATGTTCCTATATTTGCTTCAGAGCCAAACCTCTGTCTGAACTGTCTTTGGCAAAGAAAAGTTTTGTAATATATACTTGATGTTCTTTAAAATACTGATCTGAAATCCAGTATTTATAAAGAAAAATATTACACAGATGTTTAAATAGATTATAGCATCAACCCCAAGTACTTATACCCTTATTTCACCATTTTTATTTTAGTTTTATAATCCAGAATAGTTCCACAAGAATAAATTACTGGATAAAGCTAAAACTGCCTACAGTTTTCTATGTAAAACTGACCCTGTCCTCCATCTCATCCTGGAAAATGGTCAGTTCACAAAAATGGAGATTTAGCCCATGGATGTGCTTCAAATTCTGAATGAAAATGGAAGCTGGGCCATGTAAAACCTCATCAGAAATAAAATAATCAAAAAGCACTTTCAAATGCAGTTCTTGACTATAGCTTCCATGTGATACTTGGCATAAATCAGACGCCTTATTTAGGAGCTGACAGATTTTTGGCATGTTCCTCATTTTAATTTAATTATGATTTTGACTTCTAATTTATTTGTAATTTTATTCAAAGCATTTCGCAAAGATCCTTTTAACTCTAGACCTATAAAGAGTTTAAGATTTGGGAGATTCTAATATGTTATCACTGCCTATATATTTGAACAGGCTGAAATACGTTAGCAACAGCACACAAATAACCAATTCCACATGTAGGAGATGGTGAGATATCTAGAAAGAAGCCGCCCTCCTAAACACTGCTATGTCAGCAAAACTTTCATAAATCATAAATCTGGGCTAAAGATAAGAATTGACATTTGACAAATTGACCATTCAATGAATCAGCTATCATTATCTAGAACACTCACACAATACCAGGTTAGTAAGACTTTTTGGAAATCCAGAAGAAACTCCCAAGTAATTCTTTTAATCTGCCTCTTTTCCATTAGCTAACCTAGCTGTGCCATAATCTGTCAAAAGCTTTGTGTGCTGGTCCAGTTAGGCAGCTCTCAAAATACAGGTCCAATTTTCTCTTTTTAAGACATTCTCCCAGGCTTCCTATATTTGTTTCCACTTTCCTTTTCTTTATACCATTTTTACAGTACTATCCAGATGGCAAAGAAATGCTCAGACCTATTTACATAAATACAGTTTCAGACACCTGAGAGTTAGAGAACACATTGCAGGGAAAACAATGAAGATAAACAGATTTCAGGTGAGTGCAATCAAAAATTCTTTCAGTCTTTTTTTTCTTTTTCTTTTTCTAATATACACTGCAAAATAATTATTTACTAAATTATAATGTTATGCAAAATAAAAACTCCTAGTACCTAACCTTTTAATCTGGAAACAATGAAAAGTATTTTAGGAAAAAAAGAAATATGAAAGCAGCAGGCTAGCACAGATCAGCACATTTCCATTTATATTGATGCAGTCAACCATTTATATCAGGTGAGAAACTGGGTTCCCTGTGGAATTCAGACGACAACATCAGGCACCAGGCAGATCCTTTGCTACTGTATACATCTCCTATTTATTTGGCCCCATCCAGCAGAGAAGAAATTCCCCAATTTACAGGTGTTTCACTTTGCACTCTCCACATAGTCCAAATTAAAAGAAAAGACAGAAGGCGGCAAGGATCCAATATGTTCTATTGCCAAAATCAACTTTGGGCAATTTTGGGTCTTAAAATTAGACTCTCAGTGTGGAATATTTTAGGAGAACATGGCTCAAATTTATGCCTGGCGTAGCTCCATTCACTTTCTGAGAGATTAATTTAGCTCTTTTATTGTTTATGCTGTTTCACACATTGCATATAGGTATCAGAAAAAGTCAGAAACAGACAAAATCATTGACTGCATTTACCTCAATCACTATGTATGGCCTAATTGAATCACAAGCAAAAATGATTGCATGAACTGAATTTATCCAAAATTGTTAGTCTGATTTCAAATCAGCACTGAGCCTACATTATTCTGACCAAACAATATAGCTTGATAGCTCATCTCAGTGTCTAATGAAGTAACGTTTGCATAATGCATGAATCCAATTTAGGAAATTGAAACTGCTTTGCCTTAAAGATGGCCAGATGTTTAGTGAGCATGTGCTCAAGGGACAATTTCAACCCGAGTAATGAAGACCAAGACTGAGACATAAGTAATACAGGAGGAAATTTTTTATTTCCGTTTGCAGTGGGGAAGACCAGCAACCAGTTTGGTGATCCCAATTCTTCAGTTACTAAGAGCAGTAAAATTAAGCAACGGTCACTCTAAAAAAAAAACAACAAAAAACTTTTCTTATTCCAATATAATAACCTGTATAAATTGAAAGACTAGGATTGTACCTTTCCGTAATTCACAGTTTTGACCGACTCATAATGTGACCTCAATCTACAGGCCTTGTAAGTAATGAAAAACGCATGCTGTGCACACTGCAGCAAATACACCTCAGGGAAATATCCACCTGGAAAGCCATTTGAAAGCATAGAGCTGTCAGAGTCTGATATATGGAGTGTGTGCAGGTGGATGACAGTTATTTCTTTGTCTCTGTTAGCCGACACACTTTACCAAACATGAACTATCAGCCAAAGCTCACTATCCCTTGAGTTCACTAGCTACTGTTTCCAATAATGATTTTGAGTGGCAAGGTCTGAAAACAGAGGTAACTTATTATTTTTGGATAAACAGTACAGGTGGAAAAAAATCACAAAATCTTGTGTACACATGTACTTTTTCTTATCTGAGAGAGCCATTGCAAATTTATAGCCTGTTGAGACAAACATGTCCTGGGTAAAAATAAGATTCATTAATCAACGGACAACAGAGAAAGGTTAGTACATACAACTGAAGCAGAAAACGATTCAATAGACTGGAAAGGTGATGAGTAGTTACCACTTGCAGAGATTACCAGGAGCACAAGTACAAAGCCACAATACCAATATCACTTTCGAGTTTGTGCTTTTCCGTATTCAACAGGATTATGAAATTTTGTTTTCAGGATCCTTCTTTTGAAGGATTTAGTAATCTCTCTTGAGGAGAAGGACCACGAGATCTGAAATAGCATGGCTGTCTTATGAAATGTTCTCAAAATAGTATCTAACCATTTTTTCCCTTCCTCTTCTCTGGCAGTTCCCTGTGCTGTATCACATTTGTTCTGTTTCTTGCATACTGTCTTCACAGGAACTTCTGGCTTCATAGAAGAATAGTAATACAGAAGCAGATTACATGACAGTGTAATCATCATTGTGTCTATGTCAACATGATGAAGAGTCTGCAAGACTATTATTATGACAGATTTTTTGTTTAGACCAGAATTCCTAAGGAAGAATACTTACTAAAATCATACCAGATTTCTTCTGGTATGCCAAGAATCATACAGACTTTGTCTGAATTTCTAGTGTCACTTTATTCAAATATTCACTATCTATGCAAGGAAAATATCAGTTGAGCTGATGTAACTATTTAACAACAATTGGCATTTATGTTAAGCTAGGCACTGTAAGAAAAAGCTTGACACCTTCATACCTTTATGAACCTGCTGCAATTTTCATAAATCTGACCTGACAAATAGATGGCCATGTTCACAAAGGTATGGAGCCTAGGTATTTAATACCTCCCATGATTAAGTTCCTTAAATACATTAAAAAATTCTGTTCTCCTTGAAAGATATGCCAAAGCAATTGAGAGAAAGCAAGAATTGGTTAACCCTGCTCCCAAGTCTCCCAAGGAATGCAATTTCCTAGATAAATTATGGGGTAAGTACAGGAAATAGTCAGAAAGGAAGACAGCAGTTTCTTTAGTTTAAGGATCTCACAACAGCCTTGAGAATGTATCCTCTTAGACCCCTTAATAATTTTTGTATCTTTACCATTTATAACTTTAAAAACCCCACAAACAACATTTAGTAAATTATTATATTACCATTAAAATGCCTGTTGCTGGTTTTAAAGCAGTGACTCCATTCAATATCTGAGATGTTCATCTAAAACACATCCAAAGCTCTATGGTCAAAACTATCTGCTTCTGTGTAGTGTGGAAAATGCTAATAATAGTTATCAGAACAGCTTCCTCTCACAAAATTTCTTCAGCTTCAAGGGTTGTAAATGTAATTTGCAGAAGTAGGAAAAGAGATAGAAAGTTGCATGAGGAGATAAAAATTTTAAGTGTGGAAAACACCTTGCCCAATACACCACAGCATGTAACAGAACCACCTGTATCTTATAAGTCTAATGAAAAGAAGACAGAAAAGAAGACTGAGGTGGAAATAACTTTGAGGAAGAAAGCTACAAAAAACATATAAAGAACCTAGAATATCACTATTTTTGACCACATAAAAGCCCCTTTTCCAGACCAAGAAAGTAATAAATTAGGACTACTTTGATTTAAAAAGACGAAAGTGTACGCTGTTAGCAAAAGCACGGAAGTGCTCGGATACAGATACAACCCTGCAGGCTGTAGGCCTTTTAAATTGCAAAAACCAAGCATTTGTATTATTCTTCAATTCTGTGTAGTCATTCAGCAGAAATACCTTGTCTGTATCAGAAAAAGCATATCTGAGAGTTCTTAAGAGTTGAGGGACACCATGTTCTCTAAAAAAGCTTGAAGAGAAATGTAATACAATTCTCTAAACCTTATTTTTCAGCAATCTTACAAAAAAGGAAATTTTGTCCAATTAGACTGATGACAAGCTCTCTTGTGAAAAAAAAAAATAAGGTAGGGAGATTCTTCTGGGTTTTGCTCATTACAATAATGGTGTGGAAAAAGCCTATCATTGTTCTGATATTCAAATAATAAGGATGAATAGTATTCACTCTTTACCAACCAAAAAACCTTACAGAAGACTGAAGATGATTCTGTGACCCAATAACAGTTTATAGGGGTCACACTGTATTCACCTATTTCTTCCTAACTACCAAGCACATTTATAATGCTGCTGGAATTGCTCAGTGGATGCTATGATGGCTAGGTCTACATTCCCAGAAAGTTATACCATGAAGTCTTACAACTTTTCATTAGTATATCTCTACTACTTACAGAACAAATCAGCAACATCCATTTGCTTCCTGAAGAAATCCATCACTGAAAGAAGGAAGACCAAACTCTCAAAACCATGGTTAAAATTACATCAATATCATTCAGGAATCCAATAAACAGGTCGACACAAAAGTAATTACTCTTTCATGGAGCAATCATGGCAAGCTCAAATTCTAATAAAGTTGATAAACACCACTCAAAAACGAAATTTATTTAGGCCGAGAGATTTTCAATTTACCCCAAAGTAATTTAATACCCTTTACAACAATTTAGCCATAGTTTTTCTAAACTAACTTTCCCAGATGTTGGTGATAAAGAATGTGAAGCTATGTATCATTGGACAGGCAAGAAATGCAACTACTGCTTTTTAAAGAAACTGTAACACTGAGTACACTGATTCTAAAGCCTAAGGACAGCAGGCCCAAGAAACAGGTTATTAAAGTGGGAGAAATCAAGCTTTACAAACTGAGACTAGCCTGAAGAGGAGTTTCTTACCACTTTTTGTGTGAAGGCTAATACATTAGCTCAAAGAGAAGGTACCTGTTAGTTGTTGTCATGCTATCTATGGAAAAAACATTCAGCCTAGCTGCTCTTCAAATCATTTTAATATCCACTACTGAACAGATGAGACATTTAATTTTCCTATCTTACTGAAATTAAATTGCTCATTTGTCATTCACCTTTTGAGACAACACTAAGGCTAAGTCCATCCATATTTGACAGTCTGCTTGAATTCTGATAAGACAGAGCAGCAGACAGAAGATCAGTCCATTACTGGAGATTTGTTACAGAATCTATCATTCCTCCAAGAAGCAAACTGGATTTCCTGCCAATGCAGTAAATTATGGCAGTATGTATTTTACTGCTACACATCACAGCACACAAGCCTCACTGCAAAAAAATGAACATTATTCTAGTCCATCCCATTGCACCTCGAACAAGGGCAGCCTAAGGCCTTTATCCAAGTCTCTATCTCCTAGGCCCTGTTTTCGTTACAAAAAGTGGAGCTCTAGAGAAGACCAAATGTAGAAGCTGCCGAAGTGGTATGTGAAAAATCGATCCATGTTCATTTTCCCCTCAACCAGCTTCCTCTTTTCCAGTCAGTTTCACTTTTGAGATTATACCAGCCTCTCACAAGGTCAGTGGTTGAACAGAAGCCACAGACAGATTCAAGCTTCATTTTATTACTGCTACCTCCCAGAAGTATTTTCATAGTGAGGCATTGAATGCCAGACCTTATTGCAACAAGAATGAGTCTGTATGTGAAGTAATTTTGATTTATCAGGAAAAAAATTCATCTTAAAAGTTTTCCATAATGCACACCTTTTTTTTTATCATGAGAGATCCATACTTAATGACCATATATAAATATGCTCCAGAAACAAGAACAGTAACCTGATCATAAATCTAGCAAAATATTTAAGTGTATGGTTAGTATCTTAGTCCTTGTAACAAACAGACTCACTCAAACTAAAATGTAGTTCAGTACATGAGTGTTCTCTTAGGTCACAGAGCTAAAAAGGAGCTTGTAAAATTTGTAGGGAAAAATACAAATAACCCAAGGCATTCTATTATTTTAGTGATTATATGAACTCATCAACTGGAAAACTCACTCCTCAAAAATAACTGAAACCATCTCCCTACACAATTGCTTTATAAATAGATTAGGCAAGACAGTGAGATAGACTTAGAAAAACACACTTAACAAGTTAACAATGAACAGGGCATCAGTCTTGTACTCAAACAGTGACTTGCACTATCTTTGAGAAGATGCCTGTAAAGGAAATACTTGTGGGTATTTCACAGTGGGCTGAAAATGGGATGAAATCTGGCTATAAAGTAGATTGCCATATTATGGAAAGATTCACCAGACTATGTTTCTATCATTGCAAATGTTCTAACAGTAATTTTAACTATCAAGCAAATAGACGAACAGACTGAAATCTTGCAAGAAATTCAGGCTTAATTATAAACTTTGAATAGTATTTTAGACAAGTCTCCAGATCAAGACTATTCTTTTAGATACCTACAGTGTGCAGTGGAGAAGCAAAACGAGCATGTGGGGACTTTGAAACTGAAGTTCAAAGAAGTCTACCAATATATTAAGGGGTAAAATAGAGTAAAAATTGCTTTTATTTTAGAACACTTAACTGATCAAATGGGAAATATAGAACCCATAAAGATATATGACATAGCCTAAGGAGTGGACACAATAGAAAGAAGTGATGAAAAACATGAAAAAACCCACTCTGAATTGCCTTTCAAGAATACTTGAGAATAAAGAGATGAGCATATAACCAGCAGATAACCAATTACTATTTTTATGGACAGTTAAGTGTATAAGGTTGCTTCTCTCTTCAACACTCTCCTCAACACACTTTCTGTACAGCTGTGTTAAAATGAGATTCCAGTTGCAAAAAACACAGAGGTGTCAAATTCTTCCTTTATTAGCAATTTGTGCTGTAGCTTCAGACTCTTGTAGCTACTCAGTTAACCCTATATGTGTGAATGCATAAACACACAGGCTTTGAGGCCACTGAGGTTTAATAATCTATGTAATCTCACCATGTTTACCTTTCTATCTCATAAAACTACTTCTAGGGTATTTTTTTTCCCTGATAGTTATGTCGAGTTCACTATTTGCATATCGGCCTTTTTCCCTTTTGTGTTCTTTAATACATAACCCAGTATTGCTTATTTGTGGAAAACTAGGCTACAGTAAGCCACATTAAGTCTGTGTTTTATGGGCAATTCGTAAACCTTTACAGACGTTGTCAAGAACTGGGTGGTTAGCAAAAAACGGATCAAGGATTTTAATGCAAAATCACATGCTTCCTGGACACCATTTTGAATGGAAAGTACTAAAAAAAATTTAAAAAAAAAAAAAAAAGACACTCAGATAAATAAAAAACTGAATTATATGAAATTCATATATCTGGTTTACAATATAAAGTGTGGGGAACAAATAAAAACAAGATTGCAAATGAATTTTAAAATTCAAAAAATTAATTTAAAAACTTATTTAGAAGATCCCTAAGATTCCCTAATATAGTGGAAGAGTGTTCATTCTGATTACAGATATAACAAAGTTTTTTAACAAGAAAAAGTTGAATTAAAATCTTTCATCCTACAACCTAAGGTCTCTTATGACACTGTACCTTGAAATGGCAAATTGCAGATTTCTTTAACTTACTGTATTAAGAGGTGAAAACCAAGACAAAGAGGTATAGTGTGTAAATAGGAACATATAATTTGGCTCACACAATTCATATTTCATTTACTTTTAAATAATCACTTTTCATATCCTTTAAAGAAGTCTAAGCTCACATCTTATTATGTTTTTTATAAAGGACAGGCATCAAGATATTTATACATAAGACGGCTTTTATTTATTAAAAAGACACCCCAAAATTTTTGAATGGGCATTCAAGTATCTTGGAATTTTAAATTTCAAAATACTCATGTATAGTATCAATCATTTCTACCATTTCATAACATCATGCCATAACTCAAAATGCTGAAATTACTTCTTTAAAGCTATTGTCACTTGCAACCACTTCCTCATATCGCTCAGTTCATGATTCAGCCTGTTTTAACTTGTCTATCATTACACAACACCTATTTCCTCATATCAAGCTTTTTAAACCATGACCCAAAGAAATCTTCCATGTCACAGACGAAGGAAGACTCACTCCAGTCTATTCAGGAAACAAGCATCTATTGTCTTCATAAAGATACTATAATGATAAGTCTCTAATAGAAGAGCAACCACATTACTGTTTCACAATCCTGTTGGTTTGGGTTTTTTTTTTTTCTGGAAATATTGAGGTTTAAAACAGACATACATGAAAGTAACTAGAAAATTCATCACTTTTAGGGGGAGTAGCATAAACTCTCTGCAAAAAGTCTGGAATGCAGGGTTAGCCATATATTCCTGCGGATTATGCCATCTTTGTCACAGAACACTACCTCTCCCTTGACTTGAAGCCTTTTTGAAAAGATTCCTAACATTTCTTCCCCTTGTGGCACTTACAGCCTCAGTCCAAAAGATTCATTCTTCCTTCTGCTCACACACGATTCATCTGAGATTAACTTTGCTACAAGTAGGTGTCTGATAGCAACTTGTCTTTTTCCTGACTGTTAAAGAAACAGTTAGATATTAATATTCATACTCTAGTCTAACCATAATTACAACAGTTAATGACATCTGAAAAGCCTTGCTCTACAAAATTGGCTTGAACATTCAGCTGAACACCCATTGAAAAGATACCTTAAAGAAAATTATTTCATATGTTTCACCCACTAGATGAAAATCACTGATAAAACCTGATCAGAAAATATACTTGCAGAGTTTGATCTCTAGAGAAGCTCCGCATGATTTTCCCTCAGAAGTGCTGCAGACTAAGAAAAAAGTAATTTGAGCTAAGGTCTGAGTTTGGAAGTACACAGCAGGAAAGTCCGCCTTGTACATGTTGATGATCTCACTCTTGAAATAGAAGAGATGGAAATCAATGTAATCATCGTTCTTTTTGCTCAATCAACCACCACCTTACCGAGTTGCCTGGACAGAATAGCTCAACTTTTAATAATAGTTTAGCAGAGAAAAGTTAAACTTCCTGTCCTGGTAAGAAAAAGAGTATATGTAGATTCTACCAAGAATCCCCTTTCTTTTTCTCCTGAAATGGGATTTTCATGCACATTCCTCTCCCTTTGAGATTTCAGGTATATGACAGGTATCAGACTGAAGATGGTCCCTTCCTTCTTTTGACACAGGTAATTTCCAGCTACTGTTTCTGTTCAGCTCTTTGTGTACCTGTGCTTCAGGTTCACAGCCTAATGAAAAACTGCTTACTTAAATGATTATTTTTAATTCCAAAAAGTTTGATTTTTTTCTTCCAGTAGACCAAATCAGGGCTATTGAATGCTGTAGCCAAACAGTAGAAATAACACAAATGGGGAAAAAAAGGTTTTTCAATCAGTTCTGCCACTGGAGAGAAAAGCCATCATACAGCACAATGGCTTGCAGGTTTGTGAGGAGGATTTGTCATCTTCATTGTAAATCTGAGACTGCAAGATCATTACTGCTCTCTTATGTATATGTACAGTTGGACACCCTCCAAAGTAGCAGAGCAGAAATGGAGCTTTTGGACAAAGGTTTGCTACATTAGAGCACCTAATATTAATCTCTTACATTGGTAATTAGGTTTGAGAACAGATATAAAGCTCAAAAGTTCTAAGCTAGTTCAGATTCGGTTTCAGTGGGATACAGTGTCCAGAAGCACATCTGAAATAAGGTCCATTTCTATTCAAAAGTTTAAGCAGACTCGAGTCCTTAAATGTTCAGATACCTAAATTTTATATTTCATCATTGTTTTATTTATCATTCTGCCCTTACACATTACACATTTTTTTCTTCAGCTATAACCAAGAAATATCTCAATGCCATACACTCAACTATCTTAACAAGAACATTTACTATAAAGGGATACCATATGCATTTTCAAAACTGGTATTTTGGTGCATATATCTTGGTGCCATAGGGTATCTTGAATTCAAAGTTAACGCATAAGTATGACTGTGCTATAATAATATTCCAAGAAGCATTGATTTCTCCTATTATACATTTTTCCCTTCTTTCTACACAAATCAGTTTAGAACAAATGCTGTCTTATTATTCCACATACATTTCCAGCACCCCAAAAATTCTACTCACAAACTAATTCGGAGGGATAAGGAGCAAAAATACATTGTTGCCATTGCTTTTGAACAGAGTACCCATTCTTAGAGTAAATGCAAGCCAGAAGACCTTCCAATAAATTGTTCTTCAGAGAAGTCATTCTGGTAGGCCATCAAGGAAGGGCAAGACAGTTAGCTATTTATTAGTTCAAAATTGGAGCAAGGTACTCCCATTGCTTGACATTCAGTGCTTCACATGAAATATCAATCAAAACATTTCACAGTCGCTGAATATGACACCAAACTGTTCACAGTACAAAATTTGTTCTGAGTTTACTTGCCAGATTTTCCATTGCCAGGGTGCATAGGAGTCTCTGACCACCTTACATTTGATAGGCTGCAATGATTTGCCTTCTTTCATGTTTATAGGCAAAACCAAAGAATAAGGCTGAATGACCAGACCACCTTTTAAACTCAGGAGCTTTACTTCCAAAAAATACAAAAGATACATGCAGTGCATTCATTAGATTCTTATGTGAACATTGTACGTGGCAGACATTGTGAAAAAGAGACATTGCTTTGAAGAGGTTATTTTAAGAGCTTTAAAGTACAGTAAGACATTAAAAGGTCCTCCATTTCCAGGTTGTATTAAGTAAAAAGTCAAGCTGATTTAAGAAGAGGAATAATATGCTGAATCCAAACTTAAAAGTTGCACAAGCAGCCACAGTTACCCATAACCCCACAGTCACAAAAACACCCAGCTTGCTTTCTAGATCTGAGTATGCTGCTGCATAACTGAGGAAAGACCTAGAGTGAAGACCATAACAACTCACCAAGCACAGGTTTATTACTGCCACACTATGACACTGACTCTTTCAGTTTCTCCTGCCTTTACACATGCAGTATAGCTATGTGTAACTTTTCCAAAATTATACTTTAAGGTTCAAGATAATTGGCAACTCAATGAAAGAAAAATAACGACTGAAAAGATTATGAACTTCTAATAAATATGCTGTTATTATATGATGACTTTCATTAACTCCACACTATGAAGCTCTGTATATTTGATTGCCTCTTGAAACAACAGCTCAAGAGTTTTCTTGACAATGGCTTTACTTCATTTTTTTTCTAAGATGGCTACTTTACCATCGAAGATCTACTAGCATTTTCTGATAGACAACATACCGCATAATATTTCTTGTAGGTTTGTTCTTCTCTTGATGAGACACAAAAAACAGAATTATAGCTGAAAACAGAACTAAATCAGAAACAAAATAACTTATCACAATGGTATTTATTGTCTTTTTCAAAAGCTAGTATTGATGCCAAGATCAGTAATGCAGATAAAAATCTTTTTTAACAAGTCACTTACCATATTTATTGATGATACAGGACCAATGCTGTTGACATAAATGTCAACATCAATAACTGTTGGTTTTACTGTGGAGAAAAAAAAAGTAATATTATTTTGCAGACAAGGTAAATAATCACTTTAAATACTTTCTTCCCCCATAACCATAAGGTCTTCTTTTCTGGGTACAACTACTGAGAAATACAGATTGTGTATTTTTCAGCAAGACAAGGTTCTATTCCTCCTACCCAACAAAAAAAATTGCCATAAATTAAAACCTGTACCACTTCATCACCATGATTACCATTTATCTCAGCAACAATTTGTTAAAGAAACTTTCAGTGCTGGGCACAGTAGCTCAGCATCAAAACCTAAAATGTCTGACATTAAAGTAGAAATAATGCAGCATATTCCTTTTTCCCTTTGCTTCAACATGTAGGTCCTTTAGCCTGTTTGTTCCACATCAAAACCATGTTTCCAGACTTTTGCATCTCATCTTCCTTGAAATCATCCTAACTTAGAGTAAAATCTCTATGAAATCTGATTAGCTAAACCTAAGCAACTCTTCTTTCAATTTAGAATTATTCCCTTCATTCCACATTGCCTTTGCACTCTTTCATCCAAAGGCTTATGAATTTGATTTGGTTTAGTCAATACACATTTCTCACAAGATCTTCCATGTTTTCAGACTTCCAGGACTTAAGCCAAGACAAAGTGTGTACTCCTTTCTCTGAGGCCACTAGGATTTGTCTTTCTTTCAGCATCTTTGGTGTCAGTGTACCTGCTGGACATTATTCAGTTACCTTTTACTGGTGACATAACCTAACTCTAAAATAATGCCACTCTTACACGGAAAGGCACATTATTTTTTTTACTTATACTGCCATTCTTCCAACCCCACAGGGTATACATTAAGCTCTAAATTGAGATCTTAATTAGTGGTTTACTTTCTCCAGGGTTAGCTGACACAAAACTAAGTACAAAGTATAAATGCTGTTTTAACCTGCATAATGAGAATTGATGCGAAGTTGCGCCTAGTAGGCCAACAGCTTCTGTTAAACATCATTTTTTCCCACAGAAGCACTTTCTCCTCTCCATGGTTTTCAAAAATCTCCAGAGAGTATTCAAAGCACTGAAGTTTGGGAACTATGTTGGACTTGGACTTTTTTTCACTAACCCCCAAGCCTCCTAGAGTGAGGAAAGGCAGGCATATCAGCCATTCAAAACTCAGAAAGTTTTCCTCTGGGAAACTACTGAGCAGAGAAGTGAGGAACAGTTAAACACCAGGGTTCTGTTGGAAGCTTATCTCTGGTAAGTATCAGTCAATTGGTCGAAAGCCATCTGTCACAAAGCTGAAGACAGACAAGAATCTTCACATGTGAAGACGAATATTTTTTGCCTGCATCCCCCAAATTCCAGACTAACAACAAGATGCCAAGTAGTTTTAAAGTACTTGAAAATTTAGATGGTTATGAAAAAAAAAATAGGCATGCGGGCTTGTCCTATAGGACTTTGGTATGTACATATCATTAGGAAGACCATACCCCGTGTTGCAAAAAACAGACATTAAACTGCGTACAAATAGTGGTTAAAGATGATAATCATTCTCTCTAATTCATTGAGGAACACATACTTCTTGACTGCATATGGTCAGAACATCCAGGATTATTTAAGGTCATGGTTTCAAACTGTCTGAAGTGCTGGCTGATAAACTGAGATCTTCCCTTCAGCAAAAGAAAATGTGAATTCATCTGAACAAGCTCAGCTGATTAAAGCAATTCTAATTGTACCCAGCTAATAACAAAATAGGAGTCTAGCAGCTTCTGGTAATGAGTTGCCTCAAAATGCAGTAATAAATGTCATTACACAGGAATTGGTAATAGCGAGGAACTACAGCTTCCACAAGAATAGCATACATGGAATAAAGAGCTTTAATTTTTCTCGAGTTTATGCCCATGTCTAGCTGGAAGTTCAATACTAAGGAGTTCTGGTGAACATTGATGGCACTAGACTCAAGGATGCAAATTGGCATGCAATTGAATCTTGGCAGGATCAGGGACAAAATTCAGGACCAGAACACTTTGCTTGAAATCTGGTTTTGTTTAATCATTGCAGTTAAGTATATAAATAGAATATGAGGTGATAATTTCTCCTGAATGTGCTGGAGCAAATTCTCTTACGATACAAAAAAAAAAAAACACCAAAAAACAAAAAACCCAAAAAAAAAAAAAAACCAAGAAAATGCTTAAGCACTGCTTCTTAATGCTGAAGAGAATTTGATCTTACTCAGAGTAAAGACCTAACCTTGAAGCAGAACAGTAAACAACAGTTACTTCTGCTATCAGACATTCCCAGTGAAATTCAAATTGAAAATGATCGAAAAATACAGGTAACCTATTATACTAGTACAATTTTTTAAAAATATTGAAAGTTTCTTTGAATTATTTTGTTTTATTTTCCTAGGAAGAGGTAGAAAATACAACTGTAATTTGATTGTATGATAAATATGCATTCAGGTTCTGAAAAAAAAGACAGAAGAGCATAGTTCTTGTTGCATGCGGTCTTTCATGGATATAAACACATATAAACATACAAAGCAGCATCAGGTATAAAATTTAGATTTGTTACCATAAGCTTTTTAATTCAAAATACCAACCAAAATGAGGCAAGATTTTAAGATTACTTCTTCCAAAATGCATTATGAAAAGGGAAATAACTGAGTCTTAAAGTTTTATTGGAAGAACTCACCCTATAATGCTCTTCAAAATAAACTTAATTTCATGGAAAATAGCTACATTATGAGAAAGATTGGACCAGATGACCCACTGTGTTCCCTTTCAAACATTCTGTGATTCTGCGATTCTGCAATTTCAATGCCTGCTCAGTTTTTCTGTACACTGCATGCATTTGTGAACACTCAGTTCCTGAAGGAACTCAAGCCACACATGGAGTTGTTGAGCTGCAGATAGAGCTTTTTATCTTGCACCAGAAAAGTCCTCACAGTGTTGTTGACAGAACAATGAAAGTGTTAATACCTCACTAAAAGTTGACAATAAGATTAAAAAGGGATACTCTGTTTCAGTACCATTTTGATATTGGCATGAACCCAAGATAGTTTGAAAAAGCTGTCGGAAACTTGGAAAAATTACTGGCAAGAACCATGTGTATACAACATGCAAGAGAGCAATTAAAATTTGTCAACAAATGTACTAGCCTTCTCAAAGTTCTTTGAAATATTATTTAATATATGGCAGTAACTTTCCCTAGAAGACAATGCAAGCGCATCCAAGTAATTGAAGTGCTGCCTAAGGTAAGCTAGCTGCTTGTCACAGTCATTTAATATTCAAACTTGCTGGTTTTAATTGAGAAGGGTATTTATAAATCCAATCAAGATATTTTTAAACAAAACTAAGGTCATCTGATCCAAACCCCCTGGCTTTGAGACAGACAGTTTTTTAGGTTCCAAACAGCTTTGTAACTATCACATTGCAAAGACACTACCTAGTGAAAGTTACCTACAAACTTCAGACAGTTCAAAACAAACCTGGACACAGGAGTCAGGAGCTCAACACTGCCTGCAAAGCTCTCTCACAAACACAGGAACACCTAGACAGTTAGGGAAAAGCTGTGTCTGGAAAATGAGACACAGAAACAGCTAGAATAATGCCCTCATCATAAATACACATTCAAGACAACTATTGGTTTCATCTGGTCCTGCTTTATGGATATACACTGGTGAAAAAAACAGTACCTGAGCTTGAATTCCATTAAAGTCCATGAAGACATTACTGTTGGACATATCTGAGATGATCATGTGTATAAAAAACTCAACAGATAACTCAAGAGAATTTTAAAAGACTCTTGAGTAAATTAAAAGAGGAAATGTTATGCAATTTCATGTCATGTAGGGGAAAAAAATCTGCAAAAATTTCCTACCATTTTATTATGCTTATTTACTACTCTGAATTGTCCTTTTAAAATATCTCTTAATTTTTGATAGATCTCTGCTATTCAGAACTGATGCTTATTTCATGAATGAAACCACTTTTCTTCCTTCAGAAAGCTTCCTCCACATTTGAAGCCTGTCCAAATAGCACTAATGTTCCTGCACAAATCATAAATATTTAGAAATATTTTTAAAATTTTAATACTGAGAAATATTTTTTACAAGCTCAATTAAACAGAGTATGTCTAACTGAGCTCTCATAAATTTTAAAATAAAATTATTTTTTGAAAGTGAACCTTTCTTACATTGTTCAACCAACTCCCAGGTTTATTCTGGTTTTACCCAAAACAGCAGTGATGAAAAATGTTATAGATAATACACACACATTTACAGAAGCAAAGCAATTAGAACTAGATACTTAGAAGGCACACAACCACATAACAAACACAATAAGATCTCTGTTCCAGAACTACACAGCCATTTGAGTTCTTCCCAAATTTCACAAGACTTCTGAATGCAAATGGCTAACAAGATTGGCTCTACAGTAATGAGATTTTTTTTTATATTGCTCTATAATGATATTTTACATTCTCTCATTACCACATAAATTGCTATTTTTAAATTGGGACAAAGCCGTAATAAATCATTACACAGTTATTGGTGACTGTAATAGTAGTGATTATAGTGTTAATTTTTACTTTGCCTTAGTGATAATGACTATTCCTATTTTCCTGCATGACCTTATAGGCAATATCTATTTACCTCATTATTCTTATAAAACAAACTACTGTGCTAAAAATTCACTTCTCAAGACTAACTACAGTCAGCTAAAACATCTCCATTTCACAACAAATTACCACATTTGAAGAAAGGAAGGGTTAAGGTAATAGGAAGGGTTAAGCCACCATCTCTGAAGGTATCTAAAAGCTGAGTGGATGTGTCACTTAAGGACATGGTTTAAGGGTGGACTTGGCAATGTTAGGTTTAGGGCTGGACTCAAAGATCTTAAGAATCTTTTCCAACCTAAATTATTTGATGACTCTCTTCTATGATGCTACAAAGATATCAGTGAGGAAAATTAAAAACCCTCATTCTTCCTGCATGGAAGAGAATAGGCTTGAAAATAGATAGATGTCGAAGTCCTCTACTCGCTACAGACACAGAAACTCCGACAGAACGACATCTCTATGTTTTAGGTTCAAACTAGCAAAACTGCAAATGAAAATCAAAAGAAGAAAGAAAGTTTGGACTAAAGCAATACCAGGATGAGAACACAGTCCTCTGAAAACAGTATTTTTTTCACATGCTAGGTTTGGTTGTCATTTTGTCCAGGAGTGTGAATGACAGTGTGCACATAAACGGACTCCCTCAATTAACTACAAATCACTTTTATTCTTCATTTCCCACCATCACGATCAATCAACCTTCAGCACTTTTATCCTTCATTTACCATTCCCTAACATACAAGCTGTAATTTTTCAAGTATTATGTTGTGGAATGAAAACTGTAGATCTTAATAGTTAGGCTTGTTTTTCAATCAATCCCTACAGTTTCAATTTTTGTTTTACTTATATTCATCAGAGGGGAGAGCTCCTATGTGAGATCATAAGGCTGAAGAGTAACAGAATTTGTTCCTGCAAAGTCTAGCAAGCTAGCAACCAAGGTCTGGATGAACAATAACAGCAATAAGAAAACTATACAGATGCAAAAATGAGCAACAATATTTAAAATAATATGTGCAGAACAACATGTCCCAGTTTAATGACAGAACAGTTAGTTTGTCCCATGACCTCAAAATGGCAATTGTAGTACTAAACATCTTTGCAGTTTACAAATACTTGCTAAGAAATTACTTTTATGCCAGCATAGTCCGGGTAATTGGAGAAGGGGAGAGAAGAAAAGGATTTTCTTATGTAATTAGTATCTCAGACATTCCCTGACTCTTAGCTAACTTTCAACTCATGGCATCCAGAAAATTTTTATGCTATACTCCAAAGGTCCTCTCAGATTAAAAAATATGACTGTGAAGGTATAGAAAAGAAGAGAGAATAAGAACTAGCAGCTTCTACGTTTAGTTTTGTGTCTGACAGTTAAGACTAAGAGTTTGGCAAACATTGACTGTAAACCAAACTTTCCTACCTACCTACAATGCTATTCAAGAAAAATATTCCATCTGTGTTTGCCTCAAGCCATTTCAGCAAATAATCACTGTCAGGAAATAAAACTCTAAATAAGAGTTCTCTGTGTAAATTAATTATTTACATTCACAAAGAGGAGGTTGTATTTTAAAGGACCTTAGCATTTAGTAATTGGGCAAAAGGCCTTTCTCCAACACACAAGCAGTATGTTTTTTTGACCCAACAGACTACTCATAAGTATTGCAAAGGTACAAGTGGCTTCTTAGAAATGAGACAAAAGAGCATTTTATATATGCATAGAACTGTATTACCTGGGGTAAATTATTGGGGGTAAATTATGGGGTAAATTCAGTAAAACAGCATTTCAATACTAAAATATTTCTATATATTGAACTACTGTAAGCTTCAAATTAAAGTGTTGCTTTCCAGCATTTGATTTTAATCACATGATCTAAAAAAAGAAAAAAAAAAAAAAAAAAAAAAAAAAAAAAAAAAAAGGAAAAAAACCAAAACTCTTAAATAATTAGAAAAATGAAACTTGGTTGCTTGGTGTTTTTTGGAGATTTTTAAGCAGAAACATTAAGTTGGAGGGCTTCAGGCTCATTGCACTGGAGTAAAATTCATCAACTTATACTTTCAGTATGACACATTAAAAGTTTTACCTGAGAAAAGGGTGAATAAAAAGTAGGAAGTTTCCCCTGAGGGTTGAAAAGCTGTGAACCAAAGCAGGTCAGAAATCCAAGTCAGACATTCCCCTGTACTCAGTCCATGGTTAAGTGACTAGAAAAGCAGAATTCAGGCATGAAAAAAGCTCACTGTCAAGATCCTGTCCTAATCAGAGTTGTTCCCATGCTAGATTTTGAAAGAGCCTACATTGAATGCACTGTACCAGCAGCAAACAAAGACTATGTGCAAACAACCTATTTGTTTATGTAATCTATCAAAACTCAAACATGTACCACAAAAATCTGAAACGGGTATTGTGGAGTTTTCATAGAGTAATTTAGCCCTAATTTGCTAACCTTGTTATTAATATTCTAGAAATGTTCATGGCCAACACTGCAAAAGAAAGCATCAGTTACTGAAAATGGTAGAGTATTAAAACTCCTGCAGACAGTCAAGAAATCTCTTCTATCATCCCACCTAGAACAGAGATAATTCTCATTTTCATTGAACAGCAGCCCTTTCCTCAGGAATATTCCTCTTCTTGCACATGTGCTTATAGATAATGCACAGTGTGTGCAGGAGTGACTGGCACTAAAATAAGTCATTATATTTACTGTCTTACTCATGGAAATGGACAGTTAGTGGATTTCTAGTTAGATGGCTAAATCAGAAGAAAAGTTACTGAAATGAAGCCAATCTACTTTTAGCCAAAAAAAAAAAAAAAAAAAAAAAAAAAAAAAAACCCAAAAAAAAAAAAAAAAA
>VZRL01000791.1:1332082-1402114 GCA_013397895.1 Origma solitaria
AAAAAAAAAAGGAAGGAAAACACAGACATTAGTGTTGGAAATAACTGCACCAGCTTGTGTTCTTAGGCATTTTCAACACATGCAACTTCTCCACAATTCATTTGAGAAACAGAGGATGCAAACACACAATACAAATTGCCTTACTACTCTGCCATTCTAAGCCTAATCTAGGGTGAGATTTTTTTCCCCCCACCATTAATGGCACATTTCAGAAACCTCTCACATACTAACTTTTTGATGGTTAAGGTGACTTTCACTATGAAAGAAAAAGATAGCATATTAGTTTCCACACATGAACTCACTCAGGGAATGTGACTGGCAAATCTTCCACTTTGTTTCATTGTTACAAATTTTCTCTCTGAGAAATTATATTCCATATGAACTTAAACTTGAAACACTGTACAGTTCTGAAAGTAGCTTTTATTTTCCTGGACTTCATTGTGCTCTAAGCTGTCCATTAAAGAAGGTGAGAGGGGAGATTTCATCAAAGTAAACTGACTTTGAAGGAAATATGTTTTGTCATGTGGCATTTTATTTACCTGTGTCTTGCTTCATTGTTGGGTTTTCTTTGTTTTTCTTTGTTTGTGTGGTGAGGTTTTTTTGTAACTTAAATTTTAAATCTGTCAATCAAAAAAAAGAGTAATGACAAAAATCTAGTTTATCAGTAGAACCTAAATGAGACTGACATTTTTTTAGCTGTAATTATCATTATTCTATTCTGTGCCCCATTGGTTTGCCTAATAGTTCTGGTTTCATTTTATTAATAAAGAGGAAGTAAAATTTCAGGGCCAGAACTTGGTCCTACAGAATGTCAAGATTTAAATCAATGTGATTTGGGTGGAAAAAAGCACACTTGCAGGGTAGCAAGCCTTACTGCACTTAGAAAATTATGCATATCCATTGAACAGGTCTTCACTTCAAAGCACTTTGAAACAAAACACAGAATACGTGCCTATGGAAGAGATGTCAAGACCTTCATAGGTCTGAATTGGTTTATTTTTTTCCTGGGACTAGTGCTTTTCATACTATGCAACAGACCTGAGTATCTCAGATCTATAATTGTAGCTGGTAAAAAATAGGTGAAAAGATGCTTTACATCATAAAACGCTTTTCTTTTTGATCTAATCAGTACACTGTTATTAGCTGTTCAGTATGAAGTGCTTTCTTTTCTTTCTTTCTTCTTTTCTTTCTTTTTTCTTTTTTTTTTCAGTTCAAAAAGGCATGTATTTTTTGTGGTATAATGGAAACTTGCCAGATGCCACCAATAAAATTAAAACCCTCAAAAGCCATTATATTTATGGAGACAAGAACTCTGCCAAGTGTGTGGCCACAGGGGATGCTGGTAGAACATTACTTTGTTTCCAAAGATCAAAGGCCCCTTTTAGTGAGACAGGTCCTGTTAAGGTACCACTTTGCTAATAGCCTTCACAGGTTAACTGTTTTACCTAATATTTAGGTTGTTCAATCCACTCTTTAAAAATCCTAGCTTGGAATGTTGCAGGTGATGCCTGAACTGCTGAGTGTAAATTGTGCATATGATCTGAGCAACAGTCATTTACATGGAAGTTGAGGCCAATATAGGCCAGGATGAGGAAAAAAAGCAGTTAAGTCCTAGCCTTGCATCCCTACACACCCTTTACAGTGGTTTAGATGTGCTTGGGTGACAGTGGGGGAAGGAGGGTAGCTAAGTGTTCACAGTTCATTCACTGATGGCTGAACTGCTGACCTGGAGGAGATGTGATTGCTGAAGAAGTCAGTGCCCACAGTATGGCGAAAGGGCACTCAGAATATGCCTGTACAGTACCAAGTAGTACCCAGACATACCTGAGCTAGCCAAAATATCAGCTGCTCTGAGAAGGAAGAAAAACCACAGAGAAGTCCCTGCCTGTGCCAGCATGCACTTCGATACATTCTATTTGTCACAGTCTTCCCATTCTCTCCATGGATTTTGGTTGCAAAAGTGTCTTCCTAAGTGATCTAAAATCTGCAATCCTAACCTTTGAAAGTGCAAAGTATTTCCTAGGCCTTTCTGAGTGCCTTCAGTACAAAGATCATTTCCTCAGGACCATTGCTAAAGCTACACACTGTTACAAACAGTGGATTTTCAACAACGGATTGAAAAACTGTGAAGAGCAGTATCATATGAAATGGTTAGTGTCCCTGTCCTGTGGGTCAGATGACTTGCTTGCTGCCAGTACCATGCAAATGTAAAGGCCCTAGTGACTGTATATTAGTCCTGGATTTAACCCTCACTATTGGCTATACTTCTGCTTGATTCTGAGAATTATTTCTCTCTTCTTTTATTGGTTCATTCCACACTTCCTCTAATTTCCAAAACACGCATTTTCTTATTGTATGCTCTATGTTACCTGGTTCACTACGGGGTTTTTTTTCCTGGTGCCCTAGCTGGAATGTATTTTATTTTAAAGTATTTGTATTAATACTGAGACCTTCAGGGCAGGAACACAGTTCTGTTGCCAGGACACATCCACCATCCTGTTTGGAGGATAACCACCTCCCAGACAGAAAGGAAGACTAGCCTCTGTGTGAGGCACCAGTCAGCAATTCAGGGAAGTTAAATGTAATGCCTGATTCTCTAGCATTCCCCCTGTGTTCTCCTTGCCAAATGCGACAGCTCCTCCACTTCAAAAGGGCAATGTTATTTATCTGCATCAAAGGTAGGAGAGGTGCAAAGAGGGACCAGGGAAGGAAGCAGAGGTGAACCAACTTCTGTAGCATCTGAACAACACTCAGCTCCAGTTCTGAAATAGCCAGATTGCTATCAAAGAGAAAAATGGCCTAGGACCAAGATGCTTGATAGAAATAGATGTAGTTGAGAACTGTAAAATCTGTTTGATATATGCGGAGCTGGGCAATTTGACCCCTTTCTCTAAAACAGGATTTATGAAATGTTGTGGAGAGACAAAAGGAATTATTTTGGTAACAAATAATTGCTGTAAGATATGTGTGATCTCTACTGATTTCATGGCAATTGACATGGGGACTTTGAATGATTACTTTGCCCCACATAAGCATAATGTAACTCACTCTGCCTTAAGTCAGTGATCTGAGGACATGGTGTACAAAATAAATCAAAAAATTTGCCTGAGACTGTCTTCCAGATGTTGATATGGGTGGCAAAGTGCATTAAAGCACTTCTCCATCAGATATTAAAGATAGATAAATTCAGTATGACGAACTAAGTAGAGAGAGATAAATGTCACTTTGTGATAAAAACAGACACATCTATCAAACATGATCTTTATAAATACTATGGAAAATCAAAATAATAGCTATGAAAAAGAACCAAACAGACACTTTCTTCAATACCACAGGATAGTCCTTTTTTCTGCAGCTGTTGCATTATTGTGTAGCTATGAGACACTAATAATTGCAATGACGAACACAGATGGCTTTTACTTCCCTCTGAACTGATCCAAAGGGATCACCTAGAATGTGTATCAATACCTGTGACATTAGCAAACAATATTTTCACTTATAATCAGTGGCAGGAATTCTCCCTCTAATCTCTGCAAAGATTTAGGAAAAACAAATCTTTATTAAGGAATATTTTTTAGTATTTCCCATTCTCAGTTTATTCCAAAGCACATGCAAGGTGCAAGAAATATAAATGACAAATTCTCTCTAATTTCTGTCATACAAACTTGCTGTGAACAAAATGAGCAGCAGTCGTGCTACAGCCATTACACTCTAGGGATGCAAACCAGGAAAAAAGGGCATAACTACAATAGGTGGAGCAACAAAAAAAATAAACAACCAAACCAAACAACTCAAAAAAAAAAAAAACCCAAAACCCCACAACTGGTTTGAAACACACAACCTCATTACACAAATTAAAACAAAAAAAAATAGCTGAAGATCATTATATGCAGGTATCTACTGGTTCTTATCTAAATTTTATACTTATATGTAGTAGTACTGACCACAAGACACTTTGATTCTTTTGGAGATGTCTCCTGGTTTGTGGAAAAAGATCTTTGGAGTTGCCCTATACACAGGCAACTCCTGGTGCCTTCTTCTCAGCATTAAGGAACATAACTTTCATGATCATATTTTGCATAGAATAGATGCTCACTTTTCTCTTGCTGTGTCCTACTTTTTGTTTTTAATATGCTGAGCTTTTGTTTGCTTCTCCGAGTGTGAGACTTTCAGATGCATGGACTGGTGACAAAAGAGGTAAGTATGCTCCTTCCTCTGCCAAAGACCTGCTGAATACTTAAGAACTAGCCCTTCCCTATCCCTACACAAACTCTGAACAAGCAAACCAGGACCTTAACCTACTTCCAGGTCTTCTTGTGAGAATTAGCATTTTTTAAATACTGACTTGGAAACTGACTTCAGCTAAAAAAAAATCATTATCTCCACTTTCCCACATATTTGTGCGCACTTCCAGAATATAGTAACATGATGTCTTCTCTGCACCTGAAGAAGCTTATCCTCACATGTGCACAAAGAAGTACTTACTTCCAATATCTGGCCGCAGCTTTTTGTCATACTCTCTCAACAGCTTGTTTAGTATAAGAGTCACATCTGTGTCTTGCGTTTTTGGAGCTAAAACCCAGTTTTGGTTAGTTGTTCCATCTTCATATTCATCGTCTTCAACCTTTGTAGAACTACAAAATAAATGAAACAAATAGTTGTTATTTTACATAACTAAAATATGAATTGACATTCTGGGTAAAACTCCACACTCATCTGAAGAAGTTTTAGGTATATCCCCTGGCTTTGAATCTACTCAGCCTTTCACTGGCTTTGCAACAGGACATTCCCATTAACAATTGTTGAGTATCTGGGGACAGGTCATGACTGACAATTTTTTACAAATTGTCTTCTGAAAGTCTCTTCAAAAAGTTATACTCTAGGAGATAATACAGCTATCAGAGTAGTATTTTACATCCTGTATTTTAATGAATCTATTCTGACTAGTTTACAATATACTTTTACAAAGAGCGAACATCTGCAGTATTATTTTATTAATACATCAAGACAACTGATTCATCTCTTGCACAAAGGCTAATAAGAGTATTAAAAATTCAGATCTGTTAATGCTTCCTGATCATTTTATCCTATTAATAAATTATTATATTCTCAGTGCCCGAATTTCAGAGTTTAATGTATTACAAGGCTTAGAATTAAGAGCTCACTCCTTGAATTTAAGATGGATTATCACAAGCACACAAACACATTGCATAAATTAATCTGGATTTCCCTGCAGCTTGAATGACTTTTTTAAAAAAACAGTACTGCACCAAGAGTTGCAACTTCTCTCCTTTACAGGTCGATTATGCTTCTTTTAAGAGTATATTAATACAAATGTGGTGAAAACACAGTTTGCCCAGAAATCACAGCTAGAGCTATTTTCACACAAGACTAATTTCATTTGCACAGCTTTTTGTGCACGAACCGTAAAATGTTGACTTGAAGATGTATCTTTTGGTATCTTAGAAACCAGATCTGTTTGATGCCTCTCAGTGGAGAAATTCTATGACAGTTAGACTGAGATGAAGTTATTAGGAGAAAAGATAACTTCAGTGGTGGGACCTACAGCAGGAATCATGTGTTGTTTCGACCTGCAATTGTCCAGGGAATATGATATCATTTTGCAACATTTTTACATAAATGTCAGTAATTATGTGAGGTGCAAAGCAGTGAAGAGTGAGAGGCACTAGCCTTGCTTGTTCATGGGATGTGCTACACATAACAGTGCAACTTTCTTTCTCTCCCTCTCCTTTTCTCCATAATGACACTAGTGTCTTATAAAATGCCTCAGATGTCCAGAAGACTTGATAGAAACTCTATGTGAACATTAAAAAAAAATCTGATACAAATATAAAAATTTAATCATAGGGCATCATTAACCCTCACATTGCTCAAAGACCACTATTTGAGAATTTAAAGAAACTTTCAACAGAAACTGCTCTACAGCCAATATGCCCCTAAGGATTTACCATGAATCACTTAACATGACCTCATAATTTGCAATTGCTCTAAGCACAATTTCTATATAAAAATAATCTTTAAACCTAGACCCTGAGGATTTTCTACAGAGAGAACTCATATAACTGAGTTGCAAAGGAAGAGAAAACTTAGACAAAAATTTGAATAGGCAACCACTACTTTTCCATTATTGAGTTGTATTTTCTAAAAACTTGACTTTTTTTTCTTTTTATAATGCACCCAATGAGCTTTAAGAAACACAAGAGAATTTTGGGAGAATTCTTCTTCCATCAGATTCATGACAAGCCTTATGCTTTAATACTGTTACAGAACCAGTCTCAAAGCAGGCATCATCTCCAAACATACGTGGTTGATATTTCTGAGCTGAAACTCCGCAGTGGTGCTGAACTGCTGAAAGCAAAGAAGGACAAATCATACGTCTTTTTCTGCTGCAGCCGCCACAACTTTACCACAGCCATTCAGACTGCACCTGGAAATGAGAACTGAGTTCAGGTAGTACCATGATTTTCATTTCAGGGAGACACTGCTTTAAAACAAGTCACTAACAAGAGTCCAACTAAGCACTGGCAGACCTTTTAGATCCCCTCACTCTAGCAGCTTCTTTCCTAGAAAGAACCTCCAAACCATTTAAATCCCTATCTATCTTCTAGATTAAGACTGGAGGCGGGAGAGGTTTCACAGTGGATCAGGCTAATACACTAAACATATTTTTCAAGCTTTTTTGTGTTCTTCCATAAGAAGTTATAATTTCACTTCCATTGCTTGCCTCTACATAGTTAAGCTCCTTCGAGGCACTTGAGGTTGCATTTTTCATCTGTAACCTTACTGGCTACTGCCAATTCCTCTCATATTCCTGTGATCTAGCCAAACAACTACAGGATGATGGCAGGCCAGTCTCAAACTGGGAAGGAAGAAAGGCTACACACCCTCCCCCAACACCCCATGGGCCACTAAGTTTTGATTCTGTGAGGAGACAGAGACCGTGCATGAACTGCAAGGGAGGAAGTCTAGAAAACTCCAAGGGCTTGTGAGGAAAGGGTTTATTGCCTGCAATAGGTGTGTCCCACACTCACTCCGGAGGCTGGCATAAAGCATCCTCTAGCTCCTGTGGGGATTTAGGAAATAGACGCCACTCAGGTGTGGGGCAGGCTGCCAGGGAGGAGAGGGGAAGGCCTTTGAGCATGCCTGGTGGTGCTTCCTACAGCGGGGAGCTGAGGTCACCCCTTTGCCTGGGTTATGCGGTGTACGACAAGCCCGGAGAGCCAAAAGGACTGAAGCCCAAAAGGTCGGCGCTGAAGCTGCCGTCTGTGCCCTCTGGTCTCTAACAGCGGATGCCGGAGCCCCGCCGAGCAGACCCTTCCCGGCCCTGAGGCGAGGACCAGGGGCTCACGCACCCCGCGACTCACTCTGGCTGCTCAGGCCGGCCCCGCCCGCGGAGCCCCCGGGGTGGCGCGGAGGGACGTGGGGGCCGTGGGGGGACCCCGGGCAGCTCCAGCCGCCGTCCTACCGGGGGCCGGCAGCCGCCGGAGGGGGAAACTTTCTGCCGGGCCCGCTCAGGACAGGCAGGCGACCTTCGGCTCCACGAGGGGCCGGGAAGAGACAGCGGCGGTGCCACCGCGCCGGGCGGGTCCCGGGATGGGACCGGGGTAAAACGTGTTTGGGAATATTCCCCGGCACGGCGCGGGAGAGGTGGGGAGAGCCCGCTGTTCTTTCTGGGTGCCGAATATTGTGCAAACTCCGGCAGACGGGACTTCAGCCCGCCGGCCCCAGTGCGAGGGGAGACGGGCTGGAGGGAGGCGAGGGGAGCGCAGACTTACCAGGCGTAGAACACTGAGAGGAGGAAGAAAACCGGCAGGAGCTTAGCGGACATGGTCCGGACAGCGCTGGCCAGGTGAGAGGTGCGGCAGGATGAAGGAAACGTTGCAGAATGTTCACATGGAAGGGAGAATGAGGCAGTGAGGTGAAGGTCTGAGCCTCTCCTCCGCTGTATGCTCAGCTTTATACCCTGAAGAAAACACTCTCTTCCACAACGCTCCGAGAAGGGAGGGGGGAGGCGAGAGAGAAAAGAAAAAAAAAGAAGTGGGACGAGGGGGAAATTCCCAGCGGAGAGGCTGCCAATGCCAGGTATAAATCAGGCTCCGCGGGCTGACAGGTGTTCAGCGGGCACCGAGCTGCAGCGCGTCCCCTTTGCCGGCAGCCACTTGCCGGGCGCAGCGGCTCGGCCTCTCCCGCTCCCCCGGCTGGCGCTNGAGCGCCTGCCCGCAGCCAGCCCCGCAGCGCGGCACCGGAGCGCTGCTGGGAACCGCCCCGCATCGGAGAGCACCTCGTCCCCGCTCCCTGCCCAACAGGTACCCTCCTCGCCGGCAACTGGAGGAGCCGGGAAGTGAACCCTGCCCCCGCCCCAGCGGGCGCACACACATGCACACAAGAGAGGGGGAGCAGCAAACCCGCCAGCCGCAGTCAGCCGGCAGCCGGCACTTCTGCCCGACATCACCAGCCCGATGCCCCAGACAGGGCGGCCGGTGGAAGGATCGATCCTCCTGCTGTTTTGCGGGATGCCCTCACACCCAAACCCCACAAGCACTTGCCGAATGCCCCCCACCTCCACCCCCGCCCAGGGCTGGAGGTGCTCTCTTCAGACGGAGGGAGAGGGGTCGGGCGCTGGTGTCGGGGCGATCGGAGCGACGCGCATCCCGATCTGCCCAGGCGCAGATCCGTGTAATCGGTGCGGCTGCTTACACGGACAGATAGACAAACACAATGCAGTGTGTTTCTACATGCCTCTTTATGTAGCTGGATGTATGCAGAAGTTTGCATGCACTGTACAAATGCATTGATACACATTTAAATGCACAACATATGCCAGTAAAACGTGTATATGGGGAAGAGAGATCCTGTAGAGCAGGTTAGGTGGACTTGTGTGTATATTGTGAATTTTAGAGTAAATGAAGTTTTTCTGCTATGAGAACTCGTAAATGAGACAGGAGTCAAGTGTATTCAGGGCAAAAATAGTTTGAGTTTGGACATCTTTTGTCTTTCTACACCACTAGGAACAGCACAGATGTGATTTTTTAGCGACTTCAATTCTCTTCAGGTGTGTGGAGCTTTGCACGGGGCATCAGGGTAGTTGGAATATTCCCCTTTGTTTTCAGAATGGGAAGTGACAAAATTTCACTTACATAATGGTCATTTGAAAACAAAAAACTCTGCCAGAGGTACAGCGAGTCATTGCTTTCCTGTGATCAGAAACCTCGGGAGTATAAATCTCTGCTTCCTTCTCCCTTAGACATGTTCTGAGGGACTCGTTTTTAATTGTGACATTACATTAAAAAAACAAGTCTGCTGGAAGATGCAATCTTGCTTTTAGAATAACTCCTACATGATGCCTAGAAGAGCTGGCTGTAGTGAGTTCTGTTCCTGAAGTTAATTTTTGAAGGAACCACCCAGCTTAAGGAAAATCCGTTGTGAGCCAGGCAATTACTTCTCAGTTATTCTCTTTAGGGGTTGGTTTTGGTTTGTTTTTTTTTTAACCTTTCAGATTTTGTGGGGTTTTATTTTCAACCTAAACGCCTCTTTACTAGATTATACAGCACTTCTTTCGTGTTTACGCCGGCTAATTGCAGTTACCGTGAATTGCTAATAATTTTTACAAGGCTTGTGCTCTTTTCCGCCACCAGCAGAGAAATGCGGGTGGAATGCGGGCCGCCTGCTGCCTGCCCTGAGAAAATAAGGAAGGGAACGGACGGCGAAAGCTCGGGGGTTGCCTGGATTTCACCAGGAATAGCTATGCTGACGGTCGAGCAGCACGCCGGTCCGCTGATGTGAAGTTTGCGGGAACAGCGGCGCTGTGGGGCGGGTGGGAGGCGGGACGGGGCGAACGGGGGAGCTGCCGCCTCTCAGCGACCCGAAAAAGTCCCGCTGGTGCCGCTGAGTCCCGGCAGTACGGGGCTCCGGTACCGCAGCACGGCAACACTTTGAAGACACCTGAAGGTCCCCTGGAGGCCGGTGTTTATGCCAACATCATTTAGGGCTCCGAGGTCTCGGTTCCCACGTCCCGGCCCGCAGTGCCCGCGCGTTTGGGAAGCAAGGACGGGAAGCGCCCTTCATGCAAGGAGGGGTTTCCCCTGCGCTGGCCATGTAGAAAAAATGTGTGTATTCACACACATGCTCAATTTGAATAAATAAGAGCTGCGGGAGCCCGGCAGCGCGAACAGCTGGGGCGATGCTGCAGCATCGGAGAAGGCTGCGGCGACCCGGGCCGGAGGAGCTCGCTGTGCCGGCAGCGAGAGGGGGAGGCTGGGGGCTGCCGTGCCTCTGCCACCGCCCGGTGGGCGGCACGAGTAAGCCAGATGGTAGGTGGCAGAAAGACCCAGAGGAGAGACACACCGGCGGCGATTTACGAAGAAAAATGGCGAGTACAGGTCCAGCTCCGCATCCCCGCTCTCGGCGGCCCTGCTTCACAGGGACCCCCGGGCGGGAGGGGAGGGGACCGGGGGTGGCTTTCCCGCAGCGGTGGCTCTATCCGGCACCGCTCCGCCTCTTCCCCGCCCGCCAGCCCTATCCCGCCCTCGCCGCATCCTGCCGCGGTGGCGGGATCCTCTGGCGGCGGCGGCGGGAAGCGCGGGGGATCGGGCCGGGTCCCCCACCCCGGGCTGCCTCCAGCGGGCGGCAGAGCACCCGGTTACCCCTGTGCCGTGACCGTGCGCCGTCACCGGAGCTGTATGTGGCCATCGAGTCATTCAGCCCTCGAGAAAGACCCTCACGGGTGCCCCCTCTTTCTTTGCAGAGTGTCAGAAATCCCCAAGGCTCAATAGGAGCAATATGGTTCATTAATTATTGCCTCCTTCTCCGTAGGCTGTAAGGAAAAAGATAAGGTGGCATTTGAGGTTTTCATTCTGTTGCCCTCGGTGAGCTATGTGTTAACGCCAAAGGGATACCTTAGCACCACTCTTCGTCACACCTCATGCCTCTGTCATTTCTGCTCCTCCACTTCATACTCACATGTTTTTATTTTACTTTTAAGCATACTCTCCGCCTTTGCTGAGCCCTTTCAAATTGTGTATTCAGGTAAAGGGTCATGATTATCCAGCACGTTTTAACAAAAGAACATTTTATCATACCCTGTAATGATAGCAAAATGTTTATATTCTCCAGCACAACAAAATACATCAACATTTTAACTTACCTCTCATTGCATTTTCACAGAAGGCAACTATCTTTTCAAACTGAGGGATACCTTTGTGGTGTCTCTTGTGTGGTGGGGAAGTATGAGTCTCTGAAAGTAGCTGTGCAGGGAGCTAGTTAGCATAAATAAGGGGGAAATGCCGAGGAAGTGAATGGGACTCACTGATCAAATCCCTGACTTGCTAGAAGTGGGAGCTCCCTCTCTAGCACTGAGCAGTTTAGGGCACCTGAACTTTTCTGAGGTTCAGCATTGAAAGAGAGTCCTACTGGTGGTTTTCCTGGCACCCCAGTGCTACCTATATACCACGAGAAGCACAGAAGGGGACTGGGGCTGCTTTGAGACAAAAAGGAAGGACCTGAAACCTGTCTCCTACAGCCCCTGGATAAGCTGAAAGCTTATCAGAGATTTTTAAGAGTCTTGAGCCAGTTTATTCTGACTGAAGGTTTTTGTCACTCCTGCTGGAGCCTTGAGGTAGGAAGCTCAGAGGTAGGAAGTTCAGAGGAGTTCAGAGGTCCCAACATTTTCAGTATGCCCTCAGTTCTGCCCTTCAGCATGGACTTCTCTGCTCTCTGGTTCACAGGCAGGATAGGGAGAATCCCTCCTGATGCTGCCGTGCTGCAGCTTTTCAGCACATTTGCGTAGATTTCTGGCAGAAGCGTGGACATCCAGGACAGGCAGGGCTGCTCCTCTGAGGCCAGACCACCCCTGAGCACTTGTCCTGAGGACATCAAAATCACCAGCCCCCAGTGAATGAAGAACTCAGCCCAGATCCACTGAGGACAAAACTGCCTTGGGTGGCTGGTTCCAACATTTATTATCATGTATGTGATAAGTTATATGGCGGAGGGGCTTGCCCTCTGTATAGTAATTTTCCAATCTACAAATCCAGCCGATCATTGTTGGTCTAGCCCATTGCAATCTATCAGTATTTCTTAAAAACTGTCCAAATTCATTTAATGAAATTAGTTAGTATCTTCAATCACTATTCTTCCTTTTTACTTTGCTTTTAGCCAGGGATAATTTAAACAGCAATTTTTAAGACATGATGATTGTGAGAAGTGCTAAGTGCTTTTGAGGATGGCAATGAAAAGGAAAGAACACATTACAGAATGGACACTTACACTTGACTCTAAATTAGGGGTAATCCTAGGAAGATGTCTCAGAAGTCCTTTGGGCTTCATAAAATCTAACTTCCAGTCATTCTGTATTCTCAAAACAGAACAAATGCCTGTAACAACATAGTGGAAGATGCAAAATTGGTAAAGTGAGGATGTCATCTGAGAGTCACCATGCAATAATCATACTTAAGTATTTGTGGTGACATAAAATCATGTAAAAGGTCAGAAAGAATTCAAGCAATTTTATAATTTCACTGTCAATTCCAATCTGAGAAGCAAGGATATTAGGGGAAATACAGCCTTATTAAAAAGAACTTTATCTCCAGATTTAAAAAACAAATAGCTGTGCAAGTTCTACATTTATCTTCTCTGCATAAAATGAATAGCAAACAAGCTCCATTCAGTTTTATTCAAAGTTTAACTTAGATGTTGAGCAAGAATTTTTGAAAGACAAGATTATTTCATAAAATCATTACTTTTTCAGTTTTGTACAAATATATTCAGTTATTCCACAGAGGGCATATTCCATTTAGAAAAAAGCAGAACACAACTCAAGATAACAGAAGAGGGTTCAGCTTTAGAAAATACATTGTTGCTTAAATTCATCCTCGAAGTAAGCTGACACAGCTCAAATATCAGAAATTAAAAATCTCTTCCATTGTATTCTACTTGCTCTTTCATTCTTAATGGGTGCAAGTAAGGAAATTTGGCAGCAGTCTGCACACACTTACCCTACAGTGCTGAATTACTGTAATTCACTTTTCAACTCTTTTTTCATGAAAGCATACATGAAAAACTCGATGAGAAGCAATTCCTATTTATTACTCCCTTTGGCCATGACTGAGCTTTGAAGTAGATGTGTTCTGCAGGGTCCCAGTTCACCTGTGCTGGTGACAGTGACACAGCTCGCTCCAATCCTGAAAGCCCAAGCTACTTCCAGGGGACACCAGAGGAGGTTGATGCAAATTCAGATACCACTCAAGTCTGGGGCAGGACAAGGCCAAGGTGTTTTGGTTGAGCCAGGACCTGGGAAATGCTCCCATCTTCCACAGTTCACATGCCATCTCAGTAAGTAGTGATCTCCCACACAAGCAGTTCCACCGACTGTGGAGAGATTTAAATTGCGAGGTATTGTTTAATGCAAGACAATAGCAATTAAGTATTCCAGCCTGGAGTCTATTGGCTCATTGAAGCATCTTCCAACTATGGGAAAACACCTAGTGTTCATGCACAAGCACATTCTGCAGGTAGATCCACATCTGTTGAAGATGACTTTCCATGTAAGTAAAATAGATCAGATTTAGAGGTCCTTTCACTGAGTCCCATAACAGAGACCAGAAAATAATGCTTTCGTACAGAGTAAGAGTCAGACTTGTGTGTAAGCAAATAAAATAAAGCATAGAAACTCTCTGGGGCGGACTCCAGAATTGTCCTGGAGAAGGTGCTACAAAGATGGCTCTAAGTTTCTCATTCATGAAACTCAGTCGTGAAAGTCTCTGAGTTTCTCATCTGAAGAAATAGCCAAGGGACTTTACAAAGTTTTGCCTTCTAATAAGAACTGCAATTTTTCACTGGTTTTGATCATTGAAGGGCCAAAGGGGATGAGGAGGTGTGTGGCTGCTCAAAGACATAGAGGAAGCCTAGATGAAAACAGAGATCCACCTTCTCACCTTGGTGCAGGCTAGCACTGAATAGATGGGTATGCCCCCGCCCTTGCTCCTGTTTATCAGCATCCAGTCATGTGTTCAGTCCCACGGCTTCTCCATTGCCCTCGAGAATTTGTGAATTTCACATTGCACAGCATGAAACAAAAAGCTTCAAAAAAGAACAGATGTATGAGATTTTTTCTTGGCAATGTTTAGGAATGAAAGGGTTGAGGAGAAGACACTACAAGAAGCCAGACAACTCCCCAGTCCCAGGCCAGACCCTCACCTCAAAGTGAAGCATGAAGTCTCCTCTCTGTCCCCAAAAGATTATGGCACTGCTGCTCCATAGAAATAAAGCACCTAATTCTGCAACAACTCCATTCACTGTCTTCATTCAAGACATGTCCCTTTCCTCCCAATGGGAAAGATACTCATGTGAACATACGTGATCAAGCACGTGCATGTGTGCTTTTAATTCTTCAGCTTCTGCGGTACAATTTTTGGTCTTTCTAAAAGGATAACCAGTATAAGAATGACATTTTGCAATCAAACATTGAATGTGTTTTTTATTTAAACATTAAGATTTAATTACAAAAGCTTCTGGAACAATTAAAGGATGCCAAGGAGGAAAGAGCTGAAAACTCAGACTGCATTTTCTCATTCATTGTGAAAGCAAAACACATTGTCAGCAGCAAGGCGTTTTATAGAAAAGTTTCAGATGGACAGTACAAAGACCTTTCTGTCAATATTGTCACTGAAACACCTTGCTGTCATGAAGCACATCTTTCTTTCTGATCACACTTCCTAGTGTTGGCTGATTGGTTTTTGCTGAGGGAAACAAGTAATAATTATTGCAGAATTACTGTAATTCTTTTCTGTTCATCCCTGCTAATATAACACAATCTTCTTCTTGGAAAAATGTCCAAACATAATTTACTTTACCCTGAAAAAAATGTCTACTGCTGTTGTTAAAAGTTTTATTTGCACAAGTATGTTCCTAATCTATGTTAATTTCATGCAATATAACTCCTAATTTTTGGAATAAATACTGAGAATCATTAGAGAAAATTCCCTGGAATGCAAAATTCAAACAAACTTCATATTTTTATTTAAGGGCAAGATTCCATAATCTCTATTTACACAAGTAGCATCCCTATGTTATTTCACTGCAAGCTAGAGTCTCGAGCAGTGAAAATCATCATAGTCCCATTAGGATTTACTGCATTGTATTTAACTTCAATGAAAATTGGGCTGACCAGGTTTGTCTGTGGAGTAATGCACTACCTGTAACTAGTAAAGGTGCTCAAACATAGCCCTACACTTAATAATTTGGCACATTTACAACTCGCGTTACTCAGTAACTTATCAGATGACAATAGTGGAGCTCTTCTGTAAAATATAGGTTAAGCCTATATTTGTATGACTGTACATCTGAAGTATAAAAACCACGATATGGAGTACACTTGAACAGTTAAAAAATATAACTTATTTTATTTGTAAACTATCAATGCAAGATACTCAGCAGCAAAGAAGCCATGTTCAATGTCTTCTGATCTTTTATAAAGATCCATTGCTGTAAGTAATATAATCGTCTCCAAAACATCTGAGGTTACATGTAGAAACAATCAAGGCAATATTATTTGTACATATTATTAAACATGCAAAAAACTTCCTGAAGAATATTGCCCAAACGTAGAAAGTCATCTGGATCTCAAATTTTCCTTGGTAGCATCTGCTTTGTAAGTATGGCTCGCATGTGGCTCCAGAGTACTTCAGTTTATTTTGGAGAATTGGCACCTTTAATAACAGGCTCCCTATTCAAATATGTGGCCCAGTAAACTAAGTTAAAAGTTCCAAAAAGCACTGGAAAAATTATCCGGGACATTTTGTCAATCTTACTGATGCTGTTGTAAGTCTTTTTGCTTTCAGCAGGCTTTTCTTCTGCAGGCTTCACTGGAGCAGATGTAGTGTTTGAGATGACAGATGGGGCTGAGTCCTTTGGCATGTTTGGTGCAGGAGTCATCTTCCCAGTGCTGTAGGTATTAGCTGGTTTATTACCCAGTAAGTTGCGCTCTTTTTTCTGCAGTGTAAATAACAAAATGTTATACCACGAGAACAGAAAGTGGAAACACATTCTCAAGGCACTGACCCAAACAGCTGAGCACCATAATCAGGCACACTAGTAAATGCCTGTTGGCTATTCTGACTTTGACTATCAAACAGATGTTTGTGCCTTGATTTTGTAGCCCTTACCCAGGTGAGACTTTCCCTGATGGGGAAAGCTGAGATTGACTGGCTGGACCCGTATCCCACTTGGCATGTGCATTAGCAGCAGCTTCTTTTGTCAGTGAGATGTGGTCCTGCACCAGCAGAGGTTGCTGCCCCACAGGCAGCTGACAAGATGTGAACCTCACTCCCCCAGCTGCAACAAAGAGTGTAGGAAAAGACTCGTTGGCCCTGCCAGCTTGCCCTCTTTGTATGGCTTTTGTGGGACGCCTGCAGGTACAAGCCCTCTCTAGGAGATGATTTGCTATGAGTCAGTCCTATTCCAAAAGTTTCGTTTCAGCATGAAACTCAAAAGATTTCACAGAACCTCTGTTCTGTTTTCACAGAAGCACTCCTGGGTCCTTTTCTTGCTGGGGATACTGTGGTGGGACCCTGACTCACGGAGCTCAATATGAGCTTTTATTAGGAGAGCACACAGGGAGTGCTCTGCAGAGACGTGTTTCATAGTGTATGTCTGCTATTATCAGAAGTCTGATCGCTGAAATCCCATGCCCCGTGTACTCAATGCCCAATATCCTTCTGTAAACAGTCCTCTTCATACAGATGATAGAGACTGGTAATCGATCTCCATGAAGAGAAAGGCATCATATTTCTTTGCAAATTGTCCTCTATAGGAAGGTAAAAGTATATAATGAGGTAATTATATGCCTTTTTCACAAAGAAGCTGAAAATTGACCATTCATTTATTTGAACTATGCCGAATGCCTGCTTTTTATTTTAGGTATTTAAAAAATGTAAGCTAAGCACCTTGATCTTCGCAGCTTCCTGGGCTTTTTTGCCATCCCATGCCCAACTCCTCTTGGTGAAATAGTTGACTGTTGCAAATTCAATCAATGCAGAAAATACAAAGGCATAGCAAACAGCTATAAACCAGTCCATTGCAGTAGCATAGGCCACTTTTGGCAAAGAGTTACGGGCACTGATACTTAAGGTGGTCATGGTGAGGACTGTTGTTACTCCTGCAAAGAAAAGAAAGAAGAGTCAGAGAACAGTTTGCTAACCCTTATGGGATCCCAAATGAGTTATGAGCTGGTCCCAATTCAGCAGGATACCTAAGAAGGCCACATAAAGTCAATCAGTGTTTGCGTATCACAGTTTGAAGGAGAGAAAAAATGAAAGCCTCCACCCTCAGATGTTCAATTCTGTGGAGTTCTGGTTAGTTCTAGCTATAGTGTATATAAATAAGTATTTTTAGAGAAACACAAGCCCAGGGTTTATAACTGTCAGAATGAAGTGGGATTACTTATTTTGTTTTCTTATATAGAGATTGCATGTATGAAAGTGTTGACTGTTACTGGTTTCCCTGACTGTAACTCCTCCTTTCCCATATGCCAGTAAATGACAAAACAGCCACTGCTTTCATCTGTGGGAAGATCTCCCCAAGAGCAAAAAACTCAGCTTTCAGTTACAGCTTTGTAAACCTAGAATCAGTCAGCAAAGTGATGCTACTATCTGTATTATCCCCATACACCTTACTGATCTGATTTTTGAACAAAGTTGCCAACTGATTTCAGGAGGCTTGTACAGAAGAGTGACTCCTTTAAAATATCTGAACAAAGTTTTACTTAATAAACTGTTCCCACTCCCCTTGTTTTTCATCTAGTAAAAATTTTGTATTTCATCAACCTTCACTTAAGAAAGTGCTTATTTTCTGCAATCTTCTAGTGATAAACCAAGTAATTTAATGACACCCTGAAGCTTTTTTCCATAACAATTTCTTCAGTAAATACACATTTTCTAAATGCAAAATCGTATAAATTTGTTTGATGGTAATAGAGATAATCGTCACTAATTAACCTCTACATGGTTTTCCCAGATAAACATCCTACAAAGAAGATAAACAAAATGTCTTGAAGTGAAATCTGCTTCAAATGCTTAGCTAGGGTATATATTAAATATTTTAAGTTTAAACCAGAAGAGAATGAGAAAACATTTACAACATCTCAAGTAGAAATAAACAGTGGTGAACTGTGGTTTTGTTACAGCAAATCCCTTCCACAAGCCACAAAGATCCTACCTGTGTTCTAGGAGAAAGTGGCATACTCACCAAAGACAGTTCTAGCAGGAACAGATTCTCTGTTTAGCCAAAATGACACTTGCGATAAGATCACAGTCATAATGCAAGGAAGGTACGTTTGGATGACAAAATAACCAATTTTTCTTTTCAGATGAAAATGGGCTGTCATGATAGTATATTCACCTAGAAGGAGAAAAACATGCATGTTGGTAAAACAAGGAAGGCTTACTGATTTAGGGACTTAATGAGGTCAGCTCCAACATCCCATTTGCAGATACCACTCAAACATTCTTAATTGTATGAAAAATGTCTGTATTTCTGCACTGTGGAAAATAAAGACTTGAGACAGAAGTGCTGCTAGATCCTCACAGTCTTCACATTCAGTCTCCAAAGAAGAAGACAATGACTGCTATTCCTACTACACTGAAAAGCTGCAGTCCTCCTATGCACCTGGAATGTTGTGATGTTTACAGGCTTAAAAAAATCTGGTTTGCTGGCACTGCCTCAACACTGTCTGGTTTTGACTCAGCCCTACAAACTCTTGTAGCATAGTAACAATTAAGGCCCTCTACTCTTAGAAACCTGATTTATCAGCAGGACTTAATGTTATTAGGGAAACTGTTATGACCAAGCCATCAGTTTTCAAGAATGAAAATGCATCCAGACACTCCTTCTGCACCACACTTTAGGAACTGCATGTCCCAGCATCTTCTGCAAAAAATTGCCACTTTGCATATGGATCCTGGGATGTCCCATTGATCTGAATATCCAAACCCTTCAGATTGCCGTTCCAGCGAAAAAAACATCCCTCTAGTGCATGCAATTTTCCTAGAATTTGGTACACATTAGCCCTTGGAAACATAATTTGTTTCTGGATGGACATTGTGTCTGGTCTTGTTCACCTGTGCAATGAATGTATTGTGTGCCTGCATGTAGCGTTCCCTAAAAGCTGCCACAGCAGGGCTGAATTCCATGTCTTTTTTATATGCCAAATTCACAGCATTGCCTTAATATGCCTTTTATCGGCTCTTCTGAATGTCAATAAAAGCCTAAAAAAATGCACTCAAAAATCGACAGACCAGCTGTCACCTCCCTAATGTTTCAGAAAAAATGAAAACTTAATCAGTTCTTTCAGATTGTTCCTGGAAAACCACATAGTTCTTACTGAGGGCTATTCCTGGTGATAACTGCTTCCTGGTTCTTTCAGGCTGTTCCTGAAAAACCTTGTAGTTGTTACTGAAGGCTATTCATAATGGTAACTGCTCCCCAAATCCAAAATCTTGCTAGCTAAAAGCATACTACTATTTGCCTAGGAATAATACCAGTAAAAACAAAATGTAAGAATAAAAAGCAATCCATCCCTTCAAGCCCTAACAGTTTTCCATTCCCACTGATATCAAAGTAATTTAAAAGTATGCATCATTCAGTCAGGTACTGATGAATCAGAGTAATGCCTGTTTTGAAATATATATTGTCCCCCAAGAACAAAACAACTATAGCTGTAATCTCTGTTGCAAGACTTGACTGTTAGTCTCTACAGAACAACCACAAAAGGAAAATATCCAACAAACTGATTCTGCCTTGAGTGAATAGCCTGAGTTGAGCTGTGGCCAGCATTTCTAAGCTATTAGATTTGGCAGATTACTTCTAAGCGACAATATGGCTAATTAGCAGAGAACAGGTTTACATTGAAAGGGTTTTTGCAGGTAAAGCTGCATGGATATATAATGCTATTCTGCATCTAGTTTACAGACCTTTTTCATGCTGAAGATTTCAGACAAAAAGTGAAATAACATGGAAATACCTTAACTGACATCCTGCCTCAATCTTTATGTTTTTCTCTGGAGTCTGATTTTCTGGTGAAATGGTTCCCTGAAGAGTGATGTGGAAATGGACACAGAATGCTGTGAGACGGGAGAAAACCCCTGCAAAGCAAAGCCTAATTCTCTTTCGTTTAGTGTAATTTTGAACCAGGGAGGCTGAACATGCAATGGTCTCAGGAGGAACCCCACTTGCTCTTTATTTAGGAGTATTTAGTTCGTGGATTACCCATAAAATATGACAGAAGCAGCAGGGTCTGCATGCCTGTAATCTGTTTCTCAGTTGCTACTGCACTGGGATGTTTTTTCGTCACAGCTTCCCTGCTCGCTACAGAGTGACAATGTGCATTATTGATTTTGACAGTATGCTCTCAGAGCTGGAATAAAAAAGAATCTACACAGCTTCAGCAGAGCAACAGGACCCTTTTCTTTTTTCTTTTAAAAATGCAGAAAATGGATGCATACATTCCGATGGCCCTCCACAGCTGATTTTTACCCTACCATTTTTTTTAACCTATCAAAGCTCCTCTCCACTGGAATAATAACAGCACCTTGATTTTGTACTTGCTCTTCCTTCAGCCGGTATCTTCTCTGATTTCCCATGCTGTCCCTTTCAAAGATGTCTATACTAGAAGCATTTCCTCCAGTAGATTTAGGGCTTAAGAAAACCTCACAGCTTGGTTTTTAATGCCCAGGGACCACTGCTTAAAGTAAAGCTAAAAGCCCGAATTGGTCTTTTGTTTATAGAACAAGATACTGGCTCTGCTGGAGTGGCAAAGCTCCCTGTGAATTCTGTAAGGCCACTGTTTATCCTTAGACCATAAGCTTTCTCAAGCAAGAGCTAATTTTTATTATAGGTTTATGTAGCACTTAAAAGAGAATCCTTTTCCTGATGGGGTCCACTCATCACTGCAGAAAACAAATTATTGTTAGTAAACAAAAACAAATCTAGTACTAATGAAAAGCCCTAGAGCAGGAATGGCTGCACTTCTTCACGGAGCTGTGCTACAGTGCTGCTGGTGGTCTTAAGGGGTTTTTTATGCTTTAAAAGCTGTTACAGAATTTTTTTGGCATCTAGTTGCTGGAGTTCTGGAGATCATGCTTACAAATTTTCCAGGACCTTAGACACATTATTTCGTTGCCATTATGCTGAGATTCAGTTGAGTACTTTAAGGAGCCTAGCCCATCCCTCAAGCTTGTTTTTTTACTGGATATACCTGGATTCAGTCCTATCAATGCCTGTTCTGGCAAGATCCTGACATTAGGTCTGTGATGCCACCTCCCCAAATATGCTGACATCCAGAATATTTTGGCCCATAAAAAATGCATGTTCCCTTACATAGTGATACTGAGGAAAGATTAATCTCAAGTAAAAATCAGAATTATTTGGTTCAAAATGAAGAGCTGAATGATTCTTTTATTATTTAGGCTTTGGATATTACAGAGCTCAGGCTCCAGATGGCAGAATATAAAGAGCGGGTTTATGTTTTGTTTTGTGCCACTGCAGATCCTAAGTTAGCTATCAGAGATTCTGGGTATGGAGAACAGAATTGGGCAACCATTTGTGGAAAGCAGAAAGATATACTTGGACTCAAATCTCGTATCTGATTGTTTTCAGCACTTTTTACCACCAGGACATAACAGATGTTAGTTCTGTTGGAAGCAGTGTGTGTAGTCAAATGTCCTTCTTTCAGGTGAATAACATTTGGGATGTTAATATTTAAAAAAAAAAAAACAAAACAAACCAACATAACAAACAGCCAAAAAAACAAACAGGTGGCACATGACAGAGCTGTTTCTGTGGCATGGCTAAAACATTCCAAGTTTCAAGATTGGTTGGAGAATTAGGAATGCCAGGGTATTTTTTTCTGAGAAGAGAGCCAAACAGCAAGCTTGCTTACAAAATCAGCAGAATCCCAAGGAACTGGTACAGGTCTGGCACTTCCATTAAAAAAAAAAAAAAAAATGTCTGCTGGAAAGAAGAGCATAAATGACCTATGACATACACAAACATTTTGTCTGTGCAACTGCAAAGGCTGTGTAGTTTGACTTGTGTGTCATAAAAGCCACAAAAGATCCAAGCTCTTGAATTATGCAATAGCTATTTGGTTTTTCTTTTTCATGTTCAACAATTCAATAGAAGGAAGAAATGCCTTCGATGGCCATTCGTAAGTAATGGTGATTACTGGCCTCCTACGAGCTTGATGAAGTCCAGAAAATCCATCGTTGACTGATGCTTTCCCTGCGCAAAATCGGATTTTTGTATTTTGCTAATCCCCGGTTACAATCTGTGTCCTGCTCTTTGTGATCCACCCTGCAATCAGAATCCAGCCAGCCCAGATGTAACCCAGGACATTAATACAAAATCTTGACGTTGGAAACACAGCATTTATTAGCATAAATCTTAAATGCAGGAGGGAGGTGTTTACTGTGCAGAAACTTTGGGATTTGTCTGAAGCGTTTTCTTGGGCTGAGGAATACAAGGAGCTTTCACAGGCAAAGCGGCAAACTGGAAGTGGCCTGGAGCTGACACGCTGGAGCACTCACTGCCTGAGTTGGATGGTTTTCTGGCTCTGAGGAGCAGGACAAGGTTGTAGGAGATGCTCCAGTACATCCTTTGGATCTTTTTCTTGGCAACAATGAAGGCGAGAGGGGAGCTGCCATTCATTGCAGAAAACAACGCGGCTATGATGGTGAACTGGTAAGGAAAAAAGTGTCTTTACTCTTTAATGGGAGACAGTGTGCTACTCATTCTTTTTCTGCAGAAGTTTCTTGTGACTTTAGGAATCTTTGCTTTACCATCAACTTTGTGTCTTCTGAGGTGGGCAAGGGAAGGGTGAATGTCTATAGGATGAAGATGGCAGTCGAGTTTAGTGGCTGCCCACGGCAAGCCTTCCCTTGTGTCCTTTCTGGAGCGTAAGCTCAGATGTCCCCTCTTTATTTGCCAGTTGGAGCATGAAGCTTTATACATCTTTAAGTTTCGGTCCAGCTAATTCTGTGTGCAAGTGTACGTGTACCTGTTTTCCTGTCTCCTAAATTTCCTACAGACAGTAAAAGGTTTCTAATTTAATTTATACTTTGTCCTCTACAACTCTGCCCATCATTTTTCACCAGGGACACAGTACATCACCAGCAGACTCTGTCAGCCTTTGCCTGCAGGAATTGCTCCCAGGCATGCTGTCGCAGGCTGCCCCTCTCCCCAGCCAAAGCCCCTTGAAACCAGCAGTGGAAATCCCCCTTTCCTTCACGGCAGGCTATTTCATTTCCACCTCCTCCCCCTCCCTTCGCTGGATGCCACTAAAGCTCTGCAGTCGAGTGCATTGTGTAACCTGGTTAAGCCCCCGTCCCACTGAGGGCACGTGATCCTTGTCCCGGCCTCGACCCCCCCGGGAGTGCCCCCCCACCAATGCACACCCAGGGCTGCCCTTGCGTGGGAGCCTTAAGAAGCAGGGGGGCACGGCTCACGTGGAAGCCCGGCCTGGGATTAAAGCTTCTTTGCCTCCCTAATGCTGCCACATCTGGCGCCTCCGCTCGCAGCCCGGGAGGGAATGGGAATCCTCGGGGTTTGCACCTCCTCTCCGGCCACGTGGTGCCCCGGACACGCTGCAGGGCCACGCCATGCCACAGCCCCCCTCGCTCCCCCCCATTCCCTGCCCCCCACGCGGTTGCAGCAAGCAATCATTTTAAAGCGATGATTGAAACGGATCAAATGCGTGGGTGGTGTTTGCCTCCCAGGGTGGTTCCTCCCACGGGGAAATAAGCCAGCAACAGCGCTGGCAGCCTGAGCAAGGGCGATCGCCAAGAAACTGAATGGAGCTTCTCTGGCACTCCTGTAAATTGCAGGAGCTTGGATGCATCTTCAGCCACAGCCTTGCGAGGTACCTAAGAACCAGCATGTACCCCTCTCGGTGTTTAAATGCCTCTGCTCAGTGGCCATGAACCTGCACAGGATCCCCCTGGTGCTCCACACCCCACAGGTGCTTCCCTAGCCTTACTGCAAAATAACCAGAGCCTGTAAATCTCTGCTCCTGCTCCAGCTATAGCAACCATGGGATGGAAATATTCCCCCTACCTGTACTGGTACTAATGTTTTCCGTTCCCACGGTTTGTCCCATCAGGTGGTACTGGTTAAGTCGTGAGCCATCTTCGGCCACCACCACAGACGTTGTGGTGCTATTAGTCCACACATAGATCACTTCAGAATTGGGGTAAGCATCTGCCAACGAGGAGAAAAAAAGATGGTGAGGAGTAAAAACCACTGTGTAATATTCTAGTGGAGCCTTAAATAATAATGATAGGGAGAGAGGAGAATGGAGGAGTGAGAGTGAATGGAGAAAAACAAATAAAGATGATATAATCATGGTCCCATATGCCCAGCTCAAAAAATATTAGGCTGAAGCCTTCTAATATAAGAGATGTGTGGGATGGTTTGTGAAAGGCTGGAACAGTGGAGGTATAAATATAATCCATCACAACCACTCAATTTGGGAAAGAGCAGCTCAGACCTATACTCACCTCACTGAGGGGCTCCTAAACCACAGCAAGCTGTAAAAGGCATTTTCCTGAAGTTCCCGCTCAAAAGGACTCAGACACCTTGAAAGCCTGGACAACAGGGACCCTCTGTGTCTTCTCCTGTCTCCAGGATAAAATTCTAAGTGACACCATATGCAGGTGCAGGGTCTGGTGTGTATGCATTGACTGGAATACGTATGTGTAGGTGAGGGCAGAGGTCTTGCATGTGGATAAAGGAAGCTGGAATCTGTCTGCCCATGCCTGTGATACTGAAAAGCAGACAGGATTCAGGGGTGAGAGTGCATGAAGGAGAACAGGAATGGGGCAGGGAGCCATGAGGAGGGGGTGGGTGTACACTGAAGATCTGTATGTGATTTTTCTCGTGTTAATTTAGAAGTCCTAGGAGTTAAATGTGGTGGCAGTACTGCCAACTCACTCCTTCCTCTATAATGCTGCTGTAACTTTTAATGCCCTAACACCCAGAGCGATTATAGTATTATAAGGGAATCTCAGTTTTCTTTTACAAATACAGTCAATGCTGGTTTTAGTTTTTAAGCCTTCTCTGCAGATACTCTCAAAAAACCCATGAGCCAACTCTATATTTAAATATATTTTATTTAATATAAGTAACTCTTACACTTTTTAGAACTCTTTTATCATTGAAAGCTTTCAGGTGACATTCCTGCAAGCATGTTACAGTATGCTAGAGTACATTGTAAAATTTCTGGAAAGCAGGCAAGGCTTACTGTCCGATTGGAAGGTAAAAAGCAGGTAGGCTTGGAAGTGGTCTGAAGTCAAATATTAATATCTCACCTTCTGCACTTTTTAACTTGGAAGGTAGGAGTGCAGGATGTTGCCTTCTGGAAACAACCTGACATTGTAGTTCAGGAGAAAACACATTTTGGCTTTCCAGATCATGACTTGACAGTCAAGTCAAGGCTAAGGTTGAACGATCACATGTACACTCCATCAGCTTGCGTGTTTTGTTTGCTAAAGCAAGTGAGCTGTCTTGGAAAGGTGCAGCTCCATGGAGGACTTATAAAATATTCATAGGTGGTGGGTCAACATGAGCTTCTGAGGCACTGCAAGGGCAAGAAATATTCTAAGGTGATCCCTGGATCCACACAGCCAGGAATGTCAAGCAGAAAATGGGTAGTGACCCTGGTTCAGGCTATGAGCACATGTATAGCACAATGCACTTTGTATCACTTGAATGTTAGACCAGGTAGCAAGGAAGAAAGCAGCACCTTCCTTGCACTGTTATTAATGTTACTGTGTCATATGTGCGAGGCAGGATCCTAGGCTAGATACACCTTTGGTGTACACCTATGGCTATTCATCCACACCTCAGAAAATACATAGAAATAATGAGGACAGAGAGGGGGAGAGAGTTCAAAAGGAGGTTACAGGTATCTCCAGGCACTGGAAAATAAGTCATGATTTGAAACTTAAGCAGCTCAACTTAGCTCACTGACAAAAGCTGAGATGTAGCTCAAGCTCTGAGTATAGATACTTGCATACAGAAATCTGAAACCAGGGTGAATCTCTTGGCCTACTCACAAAAAGTGCCTGAAAGATGGTTCCAGGCAGACTCAGATGAAGAACAGGGCACAGTTTCCTAACTGGGTGGGAGGTCTGTAATTATATAGTGGATAACCTTCTGAGAAAAGAAACATATTGTGAACTACTGTCACTAGGAAGATAAGTTGCAATCTTTTTTTGTCACCTGTCTGACAGTTGTTGCTGCTGTATCCAGGGCTGGAGCTGATCCCAGGTTTGGAAGTTGAGGATCTACAAATCTTTCATCCCTTGTTAGCCATACAGAACTGCCCACATGCCTTCCTTATGCTTGTATTTGTAGCTCTGCAGTAAAATTAGTGTAATTACATGTCATGATCTGCTTTGAAAGGCTAAGAAGGAATGTCCTCCCTATTTCAAAATATCTGCGGTCACAAAAGGTGATGGAATTTCACCATCCCTTTAGAGCTGAGATACTTTATTATCTCTGAGATGATTATAAGTTCACAGCATGCTGTAAATAATTTCAAAGCCAGATCTGGAGAAGACAAGTGGGAGGAGATGGGTCCATTTAAAAAAGTGATGCAGAAAGCCCTCCTTTTTTAAATGCTTATCTGTTGTTCATGTGCTGATATCCCCAGTGAATGTGGGATTTGTTTAGGCAGATTTGGGATTGTCAGAGCATTTGATTTTTACCTATGTTACTTCCTATGCAAAAAAAGCTCCAAACAAAAGCACTGGACTTTTTTTTTCTGGGATGTTTCAGATATATCCCACCTTAGCACGTCACTGTCTCTGGAATGATCCCAACCACCAGGATAATTGGGTTTGTCCTCTTTCCTGATGGTGACAAACATTAATTCATCCTGACTATATGCTTCCCAATGAGAGTACTGTAACCAAATTCACTGAAATTGCGATCCCACAGGAACTTAGGTCTGTAAGGCTTAACAAGCATTCAGATGCTTTGGTTCTTGGCTCTGCCTGGCCTGGGGGGAGGGTGGCTCTAAAATAAATCATCACTTCTGCTGTGAATTGCAGCCTCTACTAGGTACTTAAACACATGCACTGGTACAGGGTTGGAGGCTCCTACCCTGGTGAAGTCCAGCAGGCTCTCTTGTAAAATATCTGCAATTCAGACAGAGGCCACAAGGTGCCAAAACTCCATTCCAGATCTCACAGGTATGCCTAAGCAATACTTCAGGAGGCTGCTTTCTTTTGAAACTGTGTCAGGGAAGGGGGGTGCCCATCCCAGGCCAGCTGGTGAGAAGAAAGAGCACCCAAGAGGCAGGCAAGAGCACAGCATGAGGCCAGTCCCTGCCTGGGAGGAAGACTCTTGTCAGTATGTCCTTTCTGACAGGACCTTTCTCACCAGATCTATTGTGAGGCTGCAAGACAGAGAGCATCTGTGGGAGAATGGGGAATAGCCTAGCTTGAAGAGACTCTTGACCAAGGGCAGGATGGTTATAGCCACGGCTTTAAGACACAAGAGGATAACAGATGTGTTCCTGTGGAGCCCAACCCAAACCAATCTAATCTGCAGTGATTTTACCTCCTCAGGAGAAGTCTGTCACATTAGGAATAACATGAATTTACCCCAGTCTAGATATATTGTGATGGATCACATATATGACATGATCCTTATCTATCTTCCATGCAAATATAAGAAAACATGGGTCTGTGTTTTAAGAAGCCCTAATATAAGATTTTTGACTTAGTGCCTCCTTTCCTTACTACACATCAAGTTCTGACAGGAAAAAGCCACCCCATGCACCTTGGTGTGGCAGCTGACCACCTCCTTTCTGGTCATCTACATGAACCTTCAGAGGGATACACCTGTGTACTTTTAGCAGGTAGCTGTCTTGCTACTGCAAACCTTCTGCCATATCTTCACAGAAGCCTCAAACTCCAGTTATCCCAAACTTGACAACCAAAAGCTCCAGCTCTGCTGCTGATAACCCCTGCAGTATAATTAGGCATAGTCATATTGAAAGCTGAAATTGTGGGTGTAGTTTAGAATGAAGTTACTTTGCTGTTAGAAGTACTAATGGAGAGATGGTATTCTTCACTGTCATACCAAATTTTGTAAAAACAGTCTTCCACTTAAGCAAAGCCTCCAGTAGGTTGCCTACTAGCCATGCTTGCTGAAGCACTGAAGAACTTCAGGTCTTGCTGTCTAGAGTTATGAGAAAGGTTTACTGATATAAGGAAATACAGAAATATACCATCTCCTTTACATGACACACAGGGTGGGATGTCTCCCAAAGGGTGGTAGGAAAGTGTAGTAGTGGCTCTGGCATAGCAAGCTGAGAAATGATGCTGGTAGTATTGCAAAAGCCAACTCAACTTCAAAGCCACTGCAAATCCAAGTGAGACTGCTTGGTGTTTATTCTGCTTTAAGAGAGTGCACATCTTCCAGATTTACTAACCAAATAATTAACCTCATGTTCTTTACAATCATTTTGTTGCCTTGTCAAAGAAAGGAGGAAGCCTCGTTAAAGTATCCTTTCTCTTCTAAGTTCACTTCTTTCAAAAAGAAAAAAATTGTAGCAGTTGAGATGAACAGCTAAAATTACAAAGAAGTATAATGTTATTAAATGTGAGAAAATGACAACAGACATTTATTTCTACTGGACAGTTGATAAATGGCTGCAGGCTTATCACCCACCGGAATGATGAAAGTAGTATCTTCTCTTATATATTTATTGACGAGCAGATCTATTTTTCTACATTCTAGCATGCAACACAATATAAAAACTAAAAAGATGTCCCTTGCTCTTCTCTCACACTTTTCCTGCTCCTGTATGTCTGGCAAGGAAAGCCTGACATGGTCTTATGCCAGTGAAGACTGGGAAGGGGAGAGACCACAGCCAGAGAGGAATTATATTAAGCAAAAGTCTCGCAAAGCACAGCAGTTAGTGAGTAAGACCTGGAGGATCCTGGACATTTGCCTTGGCATTGAGGACAGCCCTCATTTGCAAATGAAACAGTGTGAGCAGCGCAGAATCCTCCCTTCCAAAAGCAACCCACAAGCAGGGAGTTTTTTCCTGCCACTGTCTCCACCACAGGGCAGTGGTGTCATCTGTGGCTACTGACAGACACTCTCCTCACTTTTCTTTCTCCTTCATATTTGAAATAAACACTAGAGAAAAAAAAAAGAAAAAAGTGGTGGTGGGGAAGAGTGTTTCTTGGCACCTTAAGTCAAATAAACCTAAATGTAGATGGATGAACCCAAACTTCAACTCTGTGGGACCCAGATGTATTTCTAGGACTCATTTTTTTAAGCTATAACCCCCGAAAAAAAATCACCACTGATATCTACCAGTAAGTTTTCATTCCTGCATTACAGGGCATAAAATAATTGAGGAACTAAGAATCCCTCTCCAAAACACCCCCTGAACCCTTTGACAGACCTCACAAGAAGCATAAAGCAGTGCCTGCATAATTAAGGCAGCTTGAGCAGCATGTATGGGTGGCCACCCAGCATGCTCGAGGTACATTCCACAATTAAACAGACCATTTATCCACAAGCTATGGCTGAAACTTTCCTTTCAGAATTATGCTAGTTGGAGGCTGAATTAACTTAAAGAGATACAGGAGAAAGATGACTTCTGGTTTGTTTTCTATTTTATTCATTCCAATTGTGCAGCTAAATTCTAAGCCTTTATTATCGTGACTTTCAGTACATGCCACAAGGATTGTCAGACTGCCTAATCTTGGGAGTAGTGCTAATCCCTGTCAAAGCCTGTTGATTGGGGAAGATGTGCATAAATTGTCAGCTTTTTTAGAAACTCTAATTACAATCTGAATACACATACAAATATCTATCTTATCTAACCATTAATGTATTTGGCTCACTTAGAGGCTGTTATATAACTCACTAGTGATCCAGATTTATAGCCTCTCAGACTCCTGCAGGCTGCAAAACAGCGCTGCTACTAAGCCATCATGTACCAGCTTGAATTCTGAGAGTCAGGCTGGATTTCTTGTGGTTTGTGCACAAATACTTTGTAGCCCATTACAAAGCATCTGTCAACAGTTGTGTCTATGTGACTCAGGCCAGATTTGAGCTCCATAATTGGAATTTCCCATTAAAATGACTTTATAAGAATGACTCGATGTACAAATGAGATCATTCTATAGGAAGAGCAATGGAAAACAGATTTAGTAAAAATGTACTTTTAAATACAAAAATAACAAGACATGGTACTAAATATGCATGGTCTAGGTCGTGGAGGAAATAGCTTTTTACAAAAATAAATTTTAAATGTAAAATAGCAATTTAAATACTAAGAGAAATGTATTCACATCTTAAATGATTAAGAGCCTAAAATAAAGACTTTGCTGTAGTGGCATGAATTCTGCTGGTTTTGGGATAATATTAGAGTTGTGGAAATTACTTTAGGGATCTGAAATCATTAGAATTGAGACTGATCATTTAAACAGGCATGAGTTTACAGCATATGGATAAACAACAGACATGATTTTAAATACATGTCACAGACAAGAAGTGTAACGTGTACAAATACACAGGACTATAAATTCATGTAACAGAGTCACAGAATGGCAGGAACTGGTGAATTACTCTGGTGATCATCCAGTCCCACACCCTGCTGAAGCAGGGACACCAAAAGCAATTTTTCCAGAACCATGTCCAGTCAGGTTTTTAATATCTCCATGATATTCAAATCTCTCTAAGTCAACTTTCAATCTCTCTAGCCAACCTGTTCCAGTGTTCAGCCACTCCCACAGTAAAAGCATGTTTTCTTCTGTTCAGATGGAATTTAATGTTTTTTCAACGCCCACTGCCCCTTATTCTGCCAGTGGGCACTACTGACCAGCACCCAGCTCCATCTTCTTCATCCCTCATTCCCCAGCCCCAGTATTTACACAGATTGATTAGGAGCCCTCCCTTCTCCAGACTGAACAGTCCAAGCTCTCTCAGTTTCCCCTCACAGCAGAGATGCTCCAGCCATTCAGTAATCATTGTGGCCCTGCACTGGACTCTCTCCACGAAGTCTGTATTTTTCTTGCACTGGGAAGCTCAGATTGGGACACACACTCAGAATAAATGGTTCCAGATGTAAAAATTAAACACTCAGAATGAAACTTTATAGAATGACATAGTATCATTGTCTGTGACAATAGAGGACATCCAAGGATGAAATTATTCATGAAAACTGATGAAACTCATGGCCATATTCATTAAAAATTATAGTACACCACTGGCTGTGAAATGGGCAGTAGAAAGTCCAGTCATACTAAAATGTTCATTTCTATCCTTTCTGAATTTAAAATAAAAATAAAATTCGGTAACAAAAGTAGTATTCTATACATTTTCCTGGTACAGTTTTATTTGATCTTATTGTCACATTCTGCAGGGAATAGTATAGGATGTTCTGAAAAATGTGCCAGACAGGTCTCAAGAGACTTCATTACTAAGCAACACTAATATACTCCACTGAACATTGCTAAAAAAAATAAAGCTGTAAGTTAGATCAAAATTATTCTCTTTCAGAATATAATTTATAAGTCACCTCAGGAAAAGGTGGTTTGGAAATGAAATGGAAGTACAGACTGTACCCACGAGGTGGTGAAATGCACAGAACTGAAGATGTCTGTCAAATTCATTTTGAGACACATAGTTTTGCAAAAGCCGTTTTCTTTGGCTTTTCAAAGCAAGAAATCAGGTGGAAGGTCCTGTTAGAAGTTAGAAGTTCCAGTTGAAAGTTAGAAGTTTATAGTCAGAAGTTCCAGTTCATAGAAGAAAAGTCCAAACATGACATGATTTTGAGGTCAAAAATATAAAGCAAAGGAAAAAAACCCAAACTGAATGCAACTTTATGATTTTGGATGTGGGATTTATGATTAGCACAGGCAAGTCTGCTGACTGTTTTAATACAGTAAATTGACTGTCTGCAAGTTGGTACACTAAATCACAGTGATGATGGATGTAACACAAATACTAATGAACTGTGTTGTCCTAATAAGTCAGTCAGGCATAGCACCTTCACAGGATGCTACTGCACCATTTAAGAAGAGCCCTGTGCTAGGAGCTATGCAGAGTAATACAGAATGTCTCCTAAGAATGATCACTAGTGAGAACATCAGCTTTTTCCTGCCCAATCGTGCTCACCCATGCCATGGGGGAACAATAAGAGGAATGTAGCTGTTTCCCAAGCACTGGGATTGCAAATGGGAGTGACTACTTGCTGTGAAATCTGACACATAGGCATTAAAAACCAGACATGGCACACTGAACTGAGCTGTGTGTCTCAGGATAGCAGGTTCTCAAGGCTCCACTCAGAAAAAGAGGGGAAAAAAAGAGCAAAGAAAATGGTTTTTTCGTGGTGCAGCCTGGAGCATGCCAAACAGCAAACAGACATGTAGGTGTAGACAACTAAACACTGCCACTGCCACTAAACTCTAGCTGGCACAAGCTGACTGAAAGGGGTGTCTGAACAGGGTGTGCTGTGGGGTTGTTACACATCCAATGCTCCAAGGTACCAACAGAGCCAGGTCATCCCTCCAGAGCTCCTACTCTCATCTGAGAGCTGCCGTTAGGGAGCAAGTCATGCCTTCCTTCTTTTGCCTCTTCCTGCTTCTTCCTCTCACTGCAGTCAGTAGTTGTAACACAAGTTCTTTAGTTTCAGGTTTAGTGGCAGCTGTCTCTGTCTAGAACTAACCTGAGAACTGATTTTACATCACATTTAATGGTGGCTACACACCTGATTTTCATATGGAATATGTAAAAATCTGGTGTTCCTCTGGTGCTTTTTCGCTTTTACGCCTGGCATAAATATCCACTGTAAGAGGACTAGAGCAACAGAACAGTAGGATGTCCTGGGATGTTTTAAATGCTAAATAGCCCGGGAATGTTTCTGACCTTACATTGGTCTTTCTAGGCCAGGCATGTGGTAACTCCAAACCAGTCAGCCAATTTGAGTGTTGTACTAACATTTAATGAACTTTGAATTTACAATCACAATATTAGGGATTTATATTAACTGCTTCATTAGGAAAAACAGCATGGTCATGAAGATGATGTTAAGACATTTAATTTACTTCTTTCAAGGCGAACAAAAGTATCCTCCAAAGTGTGGTTGATACCACTACTTGCTTTGCATAGTACCTTTACTCTCTAAGCAACTGCAGTGGTCCCCTCACTGTGCAAGTTGCCACTTAATATCAGCAAAACTAACATGACCAGCTCTCTAGGAGTGTCACTGGAGTTTCCTTTGAGAAATGCACAGTGAATTTTAGAAAATACTCCAGTTGATCTTCTTGGGGACGGTGCCTTCACAAACACGGTATTTTTGGCCACATCTAATGTTATGGAATCAAGCTGTGACCTCATCATAATCGACAGACATTCTTCTCACCCACTTGAGTGGCACCAGGAACTCAACCATCATAGTTAGTGTATCTGCTGAGCTTACGGTTCACAGCAGTTATAAATCCGTATGGCCTGAAACCAGCTGAGAGTGATTGGAACTACTTGCAGAGCTAAATATATACCTCTGCTTCCAAATCCTATCCCTTAATGAAGACATTTACAAATCTCAGAAGTACTGCTACATTAATAACATTGTGCGAATGTGTAATCAATAGGTATGTAGAGATAGCAGGCTGAAATATTATTATTCAAACACTTTAATGCTGCCTTGAAATTTCAGTCACAAGAACTTATTCCCTACGTCAAAAGTGCAGTCATCAAAAACTCAGAAGATGGATTACAGACCTCTGTCACGGGGCACAGAGCAGCCCTGTATTTCAGAGAAGGAGATAAAGTCTCCCAAGGCAGTCAGTTCGAAGTGGCCAGCCTCAGTGATGGATACAAGGAGCCTCTCTGAGGCGAGCTGTTGCTGACCAGAGGCACTGCCATGCCACCTGCTCTCTTGCTAGCATACTCAGGCACACATCCTCTCTTTGGGAACTGTCCCCTCCCAGTCGTGGAGACGCAGATCCAAAGGTGCTCATGGTCTCATTTTCTCTGTGCACAAATAAAACATCTCCTTATTTACAGCCATTAGCTGACCTATTTTAGGAGGAGATTAACCTGAGCCTAAAAATATCTACTTCTCTCCCCTAAGACAGTGAGAGCAATCAGCTCAGCTGTATATATTTACCCTACAAAAATATAAATTTAGGAGGGTGGAATCCCAGCTTTGCTGTTATAATTATCTCCGGGATGTTTTCAGCAAAATGGCTGGCTGATAGCACAGGCTGGCCCTGAGGAGACTTTCAGTGGCAATGATGGGGAAGGGGGGAAAAAACAGAAGGCTTATCAGGTTTTCCTTCTTCTCAGTCCTCATTCCTTCTCGTTTCTTCATGGGGCACAACATGAAACAACTGTTTCCTTTGGAGAAGCTTGCTGGGCAGGACTGCAGCAGTGCTAGATGACAGCTTGGACTAGCTTGGCTCTCTGTGTAGGAGAGGAGGCTAGTGTGGGATCCAGCAATTTAGGCGGAGGACTTCCCGGCCCACCAGAGACTGAGGTGTCATAAAGGAGCTGCCAGACTAGAAACTGAAATACAAGTTTGAGCAGTGTCTTGCAGCTTTTTTCCTCCCCACAAAACCCTAGGCAAGTAATTTTGTCATTAATGTACTGCAGTAGTACTGGGAGGCTCTAATTGAACCTAGGGACCCATAACGACAGAGGCAATAAAAGCAAGTAATGAACCACTCTATCTTTGCTCAGAAGAGACTGTAATTGCTCTTTGCTTCCTTTATCCCCACCTGCAAAATTCAGGCAGCAGAGACCTACCAACCTCACATGGGGATCATGAGAATGATTCCAGAAACATTTATGAAATGCTTACAAGCCATGGAAACAGCCACCTTAGAAAATAAGAGCCATTAAAAACCTGTCTTGTAAAGCAGTGGAGCAGTATCTACCCATTTGTCACATTTACAAATAATATCCCATTTGCCAGTGGAATAAACCCATGATCCATGGCTGGGCACCATAAGCCTGGCACTGCCTTTTGGGGCATTATGAGACCAGCAATGTCTTTGCAGGTTTGCACCCAAAGGCCATTTGAAAGTTTAAGCATTTAAAACAGTCTCTTCATATTGTTTTCTATTGCTGACAACTCGATTCCCTGTAATCAGGAAGTTGTGCAGCCTTTGAATTTAGGCTGTAATCTCCAGAGCAGGAAATGCGTGCTGATGTTTGTACCATCAGCAAAGCACCCCGGATCTCCACGGGGCTCCACCACAATCCTGTCTAGATCGCTTCCACATGAGATAAAAACCCCACTGCTGAGTATCTCCACACTAGCTCTTACCCCTGCCTGAGCTTTCGTTTCCTTGAGCTCAAAACCACCACCAGTCGAGCTTTTCTTCCCTGAAAAGCCTGACTGAGTATGTGAGCCCCCTCATGATGAGGAGGCTGTTCCCAGGACAGGTGGAGCGCAGGCTTTCGGTGCTGGCTGCTCAAGGGGCTCTTTGCAGCTGCTACAAAAGCTGATGCTGACACCCCCAGGAAGCACTCCTTACCCAACCAAAAAAGGGGCTCCATTAAGGATGATCCTGCCTACATGGAGACTGCTCTGGGCTGGTAGGGAGCCAAGGCTTCAGCCACTGCACGTCAGCGAGTTTGAAGCCTGAGCTCAGCGCTGGCTGCAACACAGATGGGGAAGACAACAGCTTTTGTTCTTTCTGACCTCCCCTTTTCAGTCTGTTATGAACCTAAGAGGGAAAAACTCACTGGCTTCTAAGCAGTGGGTGACCACAAGTAGGAGGTGACTGACCCAGAGCTGGGCACTGTTCTGCAGGAAAGCCATCACAGAGCCAGGGGACTGGGCTGTTGTTTTAATGTATTTTAAAAATTATCACAATGCAGACATACAGTAACCATGTATATAGACAAAGTCTTTGAAAAGTTAAATAGTGACGGTGACTGCAAGTCCTTGAAGGATATACTAGCAGTTTCTCCAGCCTTTTCTAGGAAGTCCTGGATGTGTGTCACTGTAATGGGTGAAGAAAAACTGACTCATCTGGTCGTTTTAGGGAGCCCTTTTCCCTTCTGTCAAACTAAAAGGTATACTTCTATGGCAAACCTATCAGAGAAGGGATAAGTTATGGTCATACTCATTTGCAAGTTCTGATGCAGACTGGGGTCCCATTACAACAGCTGATGCAGAAAGCCACCACATGGTCCAAGCCCAGAACCCTGTGTTTAAATTTCTAAGTAGAATCCTGTTAAGAAATCTTAGATCTCTGGAATACTTGACTATTACAGTATCTTCTTTACACACCACTCCTGATGAATTTCCTGCCCTTTGGGTGTTCTGGGCTGCATTGCTTCACCCTGGCTGTGGGATTCAGCGCAAGGATGAAGGTTCTGGCAGCACTAATTGCCCCAAATGCTGGACTAAAGAAGCTACATTGCTATACATGCGTATATGAAATGACTACGGGCTATGATGCAACACCTGTGAGAAGGCTTAAGTGTCTGTTGTAATAACCCACTGCACTCAATGCAGATGAAACAGCACAGCTCATACAAGATGCCTGCATAAATGGTAAAGTTGTCTCTGTACTGAACAGCCCTACTGACTGTTTCATTGAGATCTTTTGAATAATGGGACTTCCAGCAGAAATAGCTAAAACAGTCACTAGGAGAGTTACAAAAGCTCACCACAAGTATAACATAATGCCTAATGAATCTACAGCAGTGACTGTTTCTTCTGAACAAAGTATGGTTTTGTATTTCTGAGCTAGCAATGCAGAGAAAAATGGACTTATAAGTTGATCTGACTAGGGTAAAATACACTTACCTACATCTGAGGTAGTGCTGCAGAAAAAAAGGAACTTCTAAAATAAGATTCATCTCATCCTTAAGCAGGTGTCAAAAATAATTCTAATGAACCTCACTGCAGAAGTACTTACTTCCTTTCAACAGCCATAGAGGGACTCAAGACAACTAACTGGGCCATATTTTTTTATCTGAAATTGTCGCAGATCCGTCCTCTCCATTCCCTAGAGCTTTGCTGTCAATACAAGGCTTTTGATATGGGCCAAATCCTGTGCTCATTCTGCACGAAATGATTTAATTTTTTTAAACAACACAGTTCCACGACAAATAATCTGTCCATGATTGCAAGGAAAATAGAGGCAAGTAACAGCAATACCATTAGGTGGTCTCCACTTCCTCCATTCATTCTAAGGGTGGTACAGAAAATTATTTCAGGCTAGATGCCTGTGCTTTACTAGCTAGCTGTACTTAGGTAAAACTACAACAATGATCCAACGTAGTTGTCTAGATTGCCTTTTTGATGCTGCCACAAGCATCTCTCTCATTGTGTCTGGAGATCTAGCTTCTAAATGGTTAAAAATTAGGGGGAAAGTATGCTGACTAAAGAGGTGGTTGGTAGCTGGTGGTAATATACAGTTGAAAGACAAATGTCTTAGAAATATTTAGTTTTAGTGTTCACCTAACTTCACCTTATTTTAGTCATTCAATATCCATTGCAATGGGGGTGTCTAAGGAAGCAGTGATAAACCTTAAGAAAATGTAACAGAAGATATTACCTCAGTGAGCAGCACATCACCAAACCTATCAATTCTATGTTAGCTGACTTCTGCCTTAAACTGCAAAATCACAACTTAGTCTTGAACTTGACTGCTCAGCATTTCACAAAGGACCTCCCTGGCTCTCTCCATGTGTCCTTCCATGAGGAAGGTACTAACACATCCCAGGAGAGTCAACAATCTGTGCTGCCTGTCTCTGCTCTCAGGAACAGACTGAAGGAGCCTCTTGGTTACTGTAGGGACAAGTAACAGAAAGCTCTGCCTCTACGTATGAGACTGCAGTTCCAGCTGTCCCTGAGAGTAACCTATGAAAAGCTTCCTAAGAGCCATTTCCACTTTTCAAAGTTTCTTAAAATTAACATTTGTCTTTATTTATTATTCATTTAATTATATTCTTACACAAGACTTTTACACACAGGTTTTGAGAGGCCGAATACATTCTTCATCACATTTCACTAAACAAGAATTAAAGTCTGTTTAAAAGAACACTGTTTTGAAGTTTTTCTTCCATACTTGCAGTTTTCCTGCAGCTATTGCAGGTGCTAATGGGGAAAAGCACAAAATCAAGAAAAAACCCTGTAGGTGCTTTCACCTCAGTGCGTTCTCTGCATTATAAGGAAATATCAGGGAAATTTTCTTAAAATACCTTCTTTTTTGAGAAATTTTTCAGCTGCTACAAGTGAATGGATAATTTGTGAACAGTGAGTGCCTTAATGTTCAGCGTTGCAATAAAATCCTGGTGAAGTTACTGTCTCTTCATTACTCTGACTTCACCACGCTTATTAGAGGAAAATAATTTGAGCATATCTCCTGCTACAGAAATAGCCTGTGCACTTTCCTTTATCAAAAGTCATACTGTGACTTAGTTTGAGGTGTTAAAAAGGAAGATGTACATAAACTACATTAGCTGCTATCTCCAGACACTACGAATTGTTTTCTCACCAACAGTTGGCAAGCTCCCTTGTTGATCAACAGTGATCAACCTTCACCATCTTCATGGCCGACTTAAATTCATCAGGAATAAACATAAGACCTGTTTTTCCTCTGCTCATGAGCTTGGGGATCTCATTATTTTCAGAATATTCATTAAACTTTCTCCTTACTCTAAAAATAGTATAGTGGGGTTTTTTGCTGCCGAGTGACTAGTGCGCAGCTGCTGCATGTATTTATCCATTCCACAATACAAGATCTGATAACTCCATGTACTCAGGCACTGTGTCTTCAAGAGACAGTTGTCATAAACAGACTCCACCTGACAGTATTGGACATTGCCAAAGTGCCAGTTAACAGCAATTAACTAATTCATCTTCAGGGCAACCCCGTGAGCTAGGTAACACCAATATAATTAACACATGAGTAAAATGAGATTTAGGAGTTAAGTCAGTTGCCTGGGCAGAGGCCTTCATGGTCTAGTGGATTAGACATCTGCCTCTCCAACCAAAGAAGTTGAATCTAATCCTTTTTCTGACATTGATTTGCTGCGTGACCTTACGGAAAGTCAATTAACTTCTCTGTTTCAGCTGCCCTAGAGATAATGATGCTTACCTACCTGGTGACACATGGGTGTTTGGAAACTGTACTAAATTATACTCTTAATGTATTCTTAGGGACTTTCAGTGGAAAAGGTGAAACATTAAAGCTAGAAGTTTTAATGTCCTTGCTATTTTATCTAATTCCTCCTCCCCACACCAGAAATAGCCTGGGGGTAAGATCAAATTTCTTAGGTTAAGGTGCTTCTACTGAAACGGCTTCTGGCATCAGGAATGTTCATCACATCCTGTTTGACCAGCAAGGTTATTTAGAGTACAGGTCAGCACCAGAATTGCAATGGAAAGTTATTTTAAATTTGGCCATGGAAGAAAACAGCACCCTTCCCGTGCTACCATGAGATAATGAACAGACTGTCACAGCCATCCCCATCGAGCACCCTGGATTTGAAGGGAGCAGAGCCTGCTGCAGAGACCCCCGAGTCTGTGCTCATGCACCATCCCCAGTTCCCTCTAAATTCACGTGAAGTATAATTTCTACAGGTGCCCTGACCCCTAGCAGGGATGCAATCCCACTGGAAAAGTACCTGCGTACATGTACCTCCTGTACCAGACCTACCTGATCTTGCCATCTTGGAGCAGCGGGGAGCTGTATTTAACAGGACAACTAAAACCTGCTCTGTTCAGTTCATTAGGAGCTGTCCCTGAACTTCTGTCCATTTCATGATGTGTCATACAGTGTTAAAAAATACCACTTCTCTAGTGGGCATTTGAACTGCCCTGCAGGTATCTATGCTGGTGGCATGCACAGGTAACCTTTTACCACATTTTGTGTATTTAACCTATCTTTTAATTATTTCTACAAAATATTCTGTTGCTACATTTAATGTTGCCTAGGCCCATAAAATCTGCCACAATTCTAATGTAGCAAGAAACCAGTCAAATGGGACGTATTAATTCAACCTTTAGCTTTATTTCTATGAGGAAAGTTAATTTTCCTTCTCTTTAATAATGAAGGAAACATCAGGCACTTTCTGCCTTTTGCGTGCTGAATTATAGCAAACATAGTGAACGCTCGTGCAGCCAGAAAATTAATAACCTGCTCCTGCCTCTGCTGCAACACTGATCATTTCTCAGCATCCTTTCTGCTGCTGATCTGCCATGCGCCGGCTCTTTCATTTTGCTGCCCTGCTCTCTTCATCCTCAGACTGGTTAGCACCAGTTTCTTCTCCACCCTCCCAGCTCCATTGATAATGTGTTTAACATTTACTTTGATGCTATTCCTTGAGGCTTTTCAAAAACCTTTTTGGAAAGACCATTTAAAAAAACCCTTTAGGGAAAGACAGTGAAGCAAACTAAAGCAGAAAGGGTATGTGCTTATGTATCATATACCCCTGTAGGCTTTGTCCTGCTGCAAACCTGAAGATGACTCAATGCAAACACATACTGCTCTAAATAGGGAATAAATACTGTCCTCTCCTAGAATACACATGGACTAGCTCAATAAATCCTGACTTACTGGCTTCTGCTTGTACAAACAGATGTATTAAATCCCAATAAATTACTAGTGAGCTGTCACATCAGTAATACAGATATTCCCAAGGCTGAAAGACTGTCTATAGCTTGTTCCTATATATTTATTAATTGCAGAGGCCACTGGTGTGGTTAGAACGGACCAAATGGTTCCATGTCTACACACTGTGAAAGAACATAAAGGTGACTTGTAATATCTTATGAAAGTATTCTAGGATTTTATTCTGAGAATGGCAAGGAGCATAAACTAAAACTGTATTCATCCCTCACAGGCCTAAAATATAACTCCTTAGTGCTGGTTTTGACAGATTAAAATTACCTGCATGCTAAGAGGTGATTAATATGTAACACATTTGGCACAGGCAGAACGTATAATTACGTTCAGACAGATTACTGGGCACTCCTTCTATGCATCTGTAGCTTATCTTGTAATGTTATCTCATGTACTCATGTTTTGTTGTGGTGCTTTTTTTTTTTTTTTTGTCTTACCATGTGGAGAGTTAGAACATGTACCTTACTGCACCTGATCTACTAATACATGGAAACATCCATTTAGCTTTAAGGTTGAGCTTCAGATCTCTACCATGTCGGGCTTTTTGTTTAATAATGAATCTTTTAGTATTATATTGTACATTTTGCGAGATTCCATAAAACTATGCAACATCCCAGTTCTGTAGTCTAGACTAGAGACCAACAGATGTAACTTCATCTATTGAAACAGTAACAGATATATAATACCAGGAATATTTTTCTTTTTCTTATTGATTTTTTACCAGTGGCTTTTTTTAACCCTGTATATAAACAATAACAGTTTCCTGTGAGATGTTTTCCCATTTTTAAGTTTGGAATTAAATGGGTAATTTGCATACACTTTTTTTTTAAGTTGAGTGTAAAGGTGTATGGACCTTCAGATTTACAGGCTTTGCTGTAAATTAATGTTGCTGAAGTCAATGAACACACTTGAACCTGCACTGACCTTGTAAAATACTGGTGGCTATTCAGATGAAACAGTCTATCTGAATTGGAAGACGGAAAGTAAATCAGTTCATCTTAAGTGTGGTAATGTGGTAATAGTTACTGTAAACAGTGTTTTTACTTCTTAGTATGATCACTAGAAGACAATGTATAGTCAGTATTAAATCAGGGCAGATACAGACGATAAAGGCAAAGCTTAATCTTGCTAGGATTAGTGACTCTAAATTGATACGGCTGAAAACCACTGCAAAATGCTGAAGTTAGGTGGCTTCAGGGGCTAGCAAAATGCCTTGCCTGGTTATTACCAAAAGTCTTCAGAGACAATGATTGCACCTGGAAACTCTGATTTGATTACCAAAATTTAAAAAAGTCTACTGTAGTAGCCTCATTTGTACTTTAATTAAGAGCTTTGTTTTTAAATATAACCAGCTGATTCCCTGGGGTTATTTTTAAAGTAAGCTTCTGGCAAGGCAGCAGTGTGGTGGATTAGAGGCTTGGAATTGAGGAAAAATCATCGTTCAGCATACAGTTTAAAATAATGTGGGCATATATACAAATACATGTGTATGAAACATCCTGTAACAGGATACAGGACTGGATTTATTAAAGCCAAATGGAAAGATATTTCCTCTTTTAATATTCTAGATCTCTTTTAATATATGTGATGCAGATACTGAACTGCAGTCTGATTCATGTAAATATCATAATAATTGCACATCAATCTGATCAGTCCAGTGAAATCTCAGTTTTACTACCAATGTAAAACCAAGTTATCAATTTAGCTGTCTGCATCTAGAACTCCCTCTAACAGCGGCTGTTACACTTGATGTGGATATGTGACATATCACCCATTAACTCACCATTTATCATGGAGTATGCAGGCATGAGTTGAAAAGCAGCAGGCCCAGACAGAGCATAGTCAAGGAAAAAGAGCAGCAGGATAGCAGCAACGGGGACCGAATGGGGATGCTAAAGAACCATGTTAAAAGGGAAGGGCTGGGGGGAGGGTGAAAGATCTGTACAAGACTCTAGCTAGAAAACAGGGTATTTTTCTAGTTCTTATTCCAGAAGACAACTTACAGCTTCCAAATTTTAATGGGCAAGCATGTGCATCCATGGGGAAATCTTCAAGCTGCATGGGACATTCAGCAGAGATGGTCAGTCTGTGGGGGAATAAAAAGAAAACATGTCATTTTTTTCCCCTGTGCCTTCCCTTTAGGCCCCTCACTGCAATACATGAATGCTGACATAAGCACACTTTTCCTGAAGGCTCCTTGCTCCTACTGTTAAACTGCAACCCCCTATTAAACTGAATGTGAGATAAACCAGGAAGACCACTCTGTGTTGCGTGCCCTAGGCCTTATCTGAGACACATGAAATGATTTTATTTATATAAGCTGTCCCAGTAAGATCATTCTTTCTAATTAGTACATGAAAACACTCCTGTGATGGAGCTTCTGCCATATATTTTATATTTATCTGCTCTCTATACATACTATTGGACTGTGAATTTGGCTTCTGGGTATTGCACTGCCACAGACATGAAGAATCATTGACTTTATATTAGATGTAACTATTTAAATCCATAATGTAAATATTTATAAATAAAAGCATATAATGTAAATAATTATAGCTATATATAAAGTTATATATAATTAAGGACATATATGCATCACTTTATATAGCCCTATAGTTAGCTTCTGTAGAAATCCCAGTGGTATTGGGGTAGTCCATTTCAGTTCAACACACGGTGAATTACCTGGGTGTCTTGTCAGGAAAAAAACAAAAGGGTCATCTTCCCCAGCATACAGCCTAGGGAAGCAAATCTATCCTGGACTCCCCAGCCTCTCTGTGGAAATACTTCATCTAGACTGGACATAGGGGTAGGGAGGGAAAAACCCTTAGGCAAATATAGACATGTCCCATGGATGTTCTGCATGATTGACAGATCAAGCTGAACACTAAGAAAAGTGTGAGGTAAATTTCGGAGCAGTGCAGTATCAGTTATATTGATATCAAATGCATCAAATACATAAAATATCTCAAGAGAGCCAAAACTTGCTTCTAGCACAAGGAGAATCTGTTTTGTTTATGCCATTTTGATACTTGCATAATATAGATAATTTGCTCAGGATATTGAGGATGAAAATCTCATTTTGCATTATGAATATCTTTATGGCTTTCTCATTTTATGCTGTTATTCCACCTCAGAGGAAACAGCCCAGAGACATCCAAAGCTTTATAGACTGCCTGGTGCTGGGGTGACACAGGGCTCTGCTGGAGGGCAGCCTGGTTCCTAACCAAACTGTTGCTTGGGGAGTGAAAATCTGCCAAGAAATTCACAACGCCCTAGTACCAGAATGCAAAAGTACACTTTCCTATCACAACAGCAACACAGAGCCATATATATCAGCTATGTATAGTCACCACTTCCTATCAGCAGCCCAGAGTGCCATAAGAAAGGGATCGTAAGGGGTAACAATCTGTCTGTGTACAGATGGCACAGTGCTCAGCCACTCCAGCTCCCTACAACACAATGGTGCCTTGCCAGGGCACTACAGCTACACAGACAATAAACTGGGGGAAACAGCTCCACTCTGCGAACACACAGAAATTCTGGAGCTGTACCAATGGCTGAAAATGGCAAAATAAGCACAGAAAAAATGCAATAGTACCGTTGGCTAGAGATCATATTCTGAGGATGAGCTGGGAAACTGGAAGGGAAAAAGGCAAACAGCACACAGTAATAGAAAATGTAAAGATAATATGCCATAGAAAGCAAAAGAAAAATAAATCCAGTTCAGAACAGAGATAATGTACCACCTGGTAAGAACAGACAGGAGGCTATAATATAGAAATTACTGAGGCCTGAGATACCTGCACTTAAGCAAAACTGTTCTTGAGCTTTATTTTTGTAAAAGAGATTTTAAGATCACTCCGATATGGAGTTGTCTGCAGTGGAGACTGCCCTTGAGCACCAAAGCCGGTAAAGCCAAAGTTACCAAGAGTGGTGTGTGGATGAATTTAACATGCTGGTTCTAGGAGCATCCTGCCCAGAACCTCCATTCTTTTCACAAAAACCACTCTAATGGGGACTTGCAAGCAAGGCTGCCATCCCTCCAATGCATCATTATATTTTTCATGTTAAGCACTGCAAATTTAGTTTTCTTAATAAATTCAGAAACCTTGCTCCAAGAGCCCATAAGAAAGCTGGCGTGTTTTGCTGCAGTCCAATCTCCTGTCTCTTTGTCTACCAACAATTTAAGCATGTCATTTCAAAGCTGCAGCTTGACAACATTTTAATATACACACTTGTCATCTGCAAATATCGAAGGAGGGGATGCCTATATCCATCTTACAAAGACAACAGGTGTAGAATCAGGAAGCGAAGGAATATTCAGTGCAGAATTATGCATAAGGCCTTCTGTTTCATCTTGCTGTCCTATGAATTGTATCCTGCTGCCTGCATCTCTGGAAATAACCCTTGTGTGTAATGAGGAAAGTTGTAGACATTCATCAACTTTAAATGGGGAAGAGAAGTCAAGATGAGTTGCACAGAGACTGTGACCTAGTGGAATTTAATTAAGTCCCTCCAGAAACTATTTTTGCCTGTCTTAAATAAAAGGGCCGCAGATAAGGCTGGAGGGCATCTGGCTGCCACTACCTGACTTAGAAGCTGCAAAGACTCTTGTGGTGCCAGGGTTACTCCTCTGTCCTCAATTCCTCATCCAGCAAAAGGCAGAATATCCCTTAAAAAGGTGATGCCTGCTTCAGTCTTCTGGGTCTAGCCTGGGGATAGGGAGAACCAAGTTCAGGAGCTGTTAATGTGCTTGGGGACAGCCTTTCCTTTCATCAACACAAATTCTTTGGACAAAAAAGTTCATTTTGCTCTCTGTCAATGATATCGGCATGCTTCTTTCCTTTTCCCATGCCTCTGTCCTAGGACCACTCCTAGTCTGCCCATCTGGAACAAATTAACTAGCTGTACCTATTTGTTATATGCTATTAAGAACTGTGTAGTTGAGCCTCTTAGGTGATTTTAAAGTGCTCAGTGAACACTCTCCTAGAAACCTCTTACAAAAGTGTGCATTACCCGAGGCTTTTGAAGAGTCTTGTAATGGCCAATGTGACCAAAAACTTGACAGAAAACTTGTAAGAAAACCTGACTGCGGGTTCTGATGCACAGCACAAATGTCACCACCCTGAATTTCTCTAGGTGCTCTGTGCCCAGTAGGAAATGGTTTTCATAACTGTGTGAGGACCTGAAAAACAAAGTCACTCAACTGACTCCTGGTTCAAAGAGACTGGATTTTTTATGCATACAGAAATAAAAGCAGCACAGCAGACATCTACACTCTGGGGGCTGGAAGCATGGGTCATTGCATACAGATTTGCTCTGAGATGCAGAGTACAAACTATATATTCAGATCATAGCTCCAGGAGTCACAAAGAAATTGATGTGTGGGTCTACTCCTTCAAATATCACCTGCAGTGATATTTGTACACTTTGGCTTTTAACATTGTGATAAAGCTTAGGTCCCTTTGTATACTCCAGTTTACACGGCTTATTATTATGCAGTCCTTGGTCGCAGCCAGCAAAGCTTCATGCTTATCAAACCTGATTTTCTTTAATGACAAGGTCATTGATCATCTAGTTGATCAAGGGAAGCCAGCTGATGCAATCTTTTTGGATTTCCATAAAGCTTTTGCTACTGTCTCTCACAGGATCCTTCTGGAAAAAATATCCAGCACACACTTGAATAAACACATCACGGGATGGGTGAGCAACTGGCTCACAGGTCAGGCATAAAGGGTTACGGTAAATGGGGTGATATCAGACTGGGGTGGCTCTATCTTATGTCGTGTGGTCTTACACATCTTTATCAATGACTTGGATGCAGGACTGGAAGGGATACTAAGCAGGTTCACAGATGATACAAAACTGGAAGGAGCTCTTGTCTCCCTGGAAGGCAGGGAGGCCCTGCAGAGAGACCTTGACAAATTAGTGGACCTGGGAAATCACCAACAGTATGAAGTTCAACAGGGGAAAGTGCTGGATTCTGCACCTGCGATGGGGCAGAATGCACAGACAGGCTGGGGACTGAGGTGCTGGAAAGCAGCACCATGGAAAGGCACATGCAGGTCCTGATCAAGTTGAACATGAGCCAGCAGTGCCCTGGCAGCCTGGAGGGCCAACCCTGTCCTGGTGGCATCAGGCACAGCATCACCAGCCGGGCAAGGGAGGGGATTGTCCTGCTCTGCTCTGACCTGGGGTGGCCTCACCTCGAGCGCTGAGGGCAGTTTTGGGCACCACAATACAAGAAGGATACAAAGCTCTTAGAGAGCATCCAAAGCAGGGCAATGAAGATGGTGAAGGGCCTTGAGGGGAAGCCATACAAGGCTTGTATGGAGTGGTTGAGGTCACTTGGTCTGTTAAGCCTGGAAGAGGCTGAGGGGAGACCTCATTGCAGTTACAACTTCCTCATGAGCAGAAGAAGAAGGGTAGGCATTGATTTCTTCTCTGAGGTGACCAGTGACAGGACCTGAGGGAACAGCCTAAAGTTGTATCAGGGGAGGTTTAGGTTCTGTATTAGAAGAAGGCTTTTCACCCAGAGGGTGATTGGGCACTGGAACAGGCTGCCCAGGGAAGTGGACACAGCACAAGCCTGACAGAGTTCAAGAAGGGTTTGGACAACCCTCTCAGGCCCAGGGTGTGATGCTTGGGGATGGTCCCATGCAGGGACCTGGAGTTGGACTGGATGATCCTTGTGGGTCCCTTCCAACTCAGCATATTCTGTAATTACAATTGCATTTCCTTAAAAGAAGAGAAAGGAGGCCTGGGCATGCATTTATGAAACAGTCTTTGCCTTATCCTTTTAATATGGTGACTCCAGCATGATCTTGCTATGCCCAGTGCAGCACAGTTACCTGAGCTAGAGACAGTGCCCAAACCAGGATTTTTCTGTCACAGCACACACATTGCTCGAAAGGCAGTTCTTTCCAACAAAAGCATTTGAAAGCTTCCCTCCTCCACCATCATTCTGCCTTAATAAAAGCCCTGTGGGATTAGTTTCAAACAGAGTCTATGACAAGATTATAAGCGGCTGTTAAAGGTCCTTTCCAACGGGAGGATAAAACTCTGATTTTATTGAAGATAATGGCAAAATTCTTCCTGACTTGAATGGGGCCACTATTCACCTAAAAGATGTAACAAATCCTGATTATAGTTGCCAGTTTATTTATGACAAAATTTTGTCTTCACAATGCTCCAAATACTAACACTGCTATACAAGTGTTAATCAACCAACAAAATGCTATTGTGTACCTTAACTACCTGAAAAAAAAGAATGTTAAGTCTACAAATTATTTAATCTATCACCTATAATTGTACATGAAAGCTTTATCAAAGCTTCATTATGTATAGCCTTTAAGAACATAAAGTGATTACTGATGTTCTGTTTCAAGACACATAAGCAAATATCCATGTAAGAAAAGCACAATTCAAGCAGCAAGACTTGCTCACTTCAGAAAAGTCACCTTCAACCATTTTCACTGGGGAATTAAGCATGACAATGTTTTCAAGAGATTGTTCCTTTTAGCGAGAAGGAAAAGAAGGCAGTGCTAAAGCCAAGGATGTGGCAAGGAAATAAATTCACATACTAGGGAGGCAGACATTTGCAGTAAGAGTGCTTCAAGGTGAGGCGAGAAACCTTCAGAAGTTGTCAAGACAGAAGGCACCCTGTCCTGCAAAACCCTGTTTTAGGGCACTGCAGCGACCCCCCAGCTGTTTCTATGGTCTCCTCAATGCAAGGAGCATCTGCTCCTATTTGTGGGAAAAGAGTGGGGGGACTGAGCATATAATCTGCAGCTGCCAGGCAGGAGGTGAGGGCAGTCACCTGCCCAGGGAGCCCACAGATAGCTGCAAAACTTGTTTTGTCTTATCAGCTACTAACTTTTAATATGAAAACAAATTAAAACAGACAGCTCTAGACTGAGAGGGGAGCAGAAAGGCAGAGTAGTCAGTGGCTTTTGGGAGACTGTAATTCAAGATAAATGTTGAATAATAAGAGTTACTGATGAAGGGGACACAGGGAAACTTTTGTTGGTGGTAAGGCACTACGGCCACAGAGATACAAAGCTTTTCTGCCTATTTGCCCTAATCCCCAAACCAGTTCCATCTTCTTAGTTGTTTATTTCTGTGCACTACCTTTACCCCTGCTTAAAGGGAGAATTTAAATGCTGTGCCAAGAGACAGCAGGTACCTGTGCTAGCAACCAGCACCTGCTATGGGGCTCAGGTGTGCCCAAGTGCCCTTCCCAGCAGGACACCAGCCATTTTCCTTAGTAAAAGGCAAAATATTTGCTCGAAACTCATCTTAAACCTACCTCAACCTATCTCCCCCACCTGCTAAAAAAGACTTAAGTGGATCCAGCCTTTAGCCAGGCTATATCCCACTCCAGTGGGCTTGCTGACTCCCTGAGAAAGGAGACTTCAGGGTTGGGTCAGACCCTTTCCAGGAGCCAGCTCCAGCAGAAGCCTCCCTGGGTACCTGCTCCAGTAGGACCTCAGCAGAATGATTTGAGCCCCTGTGGTATCTTCAGTATGCACACTGACACAGGGGGACGGGAGAATACCACAGCTGATGGTTTGGGTTGTTTTTTTTCAAACTGTGAACACATGGTTAGGTTTGTGAAATTACTCATTTGACCTTGACTGATGACACACCTATTCAGCTGTTCTCCCACTGTGATATCCGGGGAACACTTCAGTGACCAAACTTTTATTTCTTTCAAAGAGTTTTAAAGCGAGACTTGTTTCAGGCCCCAGCACAGTAAGTGTATAATCCAGGGAACTGATGTCTCCCTGTGTTCCTTAAATAAATGTAATATGTGGCAAATAAGCAGACACACACACATACACATATATGTATATATGAAGACCTGTCTTGGTTCTGAAGCACATGCCATACAGTCCTAACAAACCCTGTTGGTGGTAGCAGGTTACAGAACACCACACAGAAGTGTGGACAGATGTTCACTCATGGTACAAATGGCTGTAAGAGTCACCCTAAAACCTGCACCTGGCTTGGTCGTTGTCTGCAGCCTGGCTCAGGGGGAGAGAAGTGACTCTTCTCAGTAACTCAAATACTGCTTTGCTCATGTATTTCCATCACTGTGTTGGAAAAGAGGCCAAAATACAGATTCAGGGCCTTGATCTGCATGTCCACGTGGGATGTGGAGGCAGTTCACCACTGCTTCCTACTTACAAACACTCATTTCCTTGGAATACACTAAATGAAGGAAACAGAGAACAGAAAGTAAAGCTAAGGCTAGAGTGATGTGGTCTGCAGAAACTTCTGTCTCGGCCCATTTTTCCTTCATTACCACTCTGCCAAGAATATGACTATGTCCCAACTTTCCTATGATGCTGAGATGTGCTATCTTTACATGACACTGAAGTGCCCTTTAAAATGCTACAGGGAAGAGACTATGGAAGACTAAGAGCTCCAGTTATTGGTGCTTTTGGGAGCTGTGAATACATAATTCAGATGCATGGTGTACTTGACAGCAAAACTCATTTTAAGCAAACAAAATCCTTAGCATAGCTTCTGCTGAAGTGCGAAAACAAGACTTTAATTGCCTAGATTAACTGTGTTGAAGATTAAGTTATCCTGAGATGATCTGAGGTGGACAGAATTGATCTCAAAAGCTATGCTACTATAGGAGTGACCTCCCTGCATGTGGAATACCTTGACATACCCAGAGCATACTCTTAGTCAGGGGCAGGGGAGATGTTCAGCCTCTAGAGAGGAAAAACAGAAAAAGGCAAAGAAATAACCAACAGGACACAAAAATGACATGATACGGATTTGGAAGGTTACAGAAAGAATAGAAAAGCAGATATTTATCGTAGACATACCTTTCATTCTACAGTACTTCTTTAAAGTGCATAAAACCAACGGATGAAGCACGGAGTTCATGCTTATCCAACCTGGCCATGCAAGTTATCTAAGGAAGTCCATAAGCAAGGTAGAACTTGCTGGAAAACCCTCTGGTTTTTTATCAGACTAATTGGTGCAATAAAAACCCCAACCTTTTTGATAAACAATTCCTTCTTTAGGTTATCTTCTTATGAACTTTATTCTCCTAAAGAAACTTTATCAAGAAGATCAATATGGCTTTCAGCTCTGAATGCCCTAGCACAGTATCACACCCATCTACTTGATAATTTCACTTAAAAACCTCTCCAAGCTTTCTCTTCCTTTCCCATGATGAATTCTCTTTTGGCACTCCATGAGGAAGGCTTCCAAACTTCTCCTCTGCAGTAGCTTCCTTTTTTAGTGAATTCTTGAATTCAAACCAAAAAATCTAACTGGTGCTAGCAATGCTGAGAAGCTGATGCAGTTGTTGATGCAGGTGAAATGGGAAACATCTCAACCAGCCCACACTTCCTTCTGCCATGCCCCACATTCCCCGAGTCTGCACATGGCACAGGTTTTGACAATAATCTCCTTATCTGCATGGCTTTTTGGTAGCATGTTCAACAAAGAGCTAACTGCAGTAAGTACAATTGTTCTTGAAGTGCTGTGTAAGACTGAACTATGAGCTTCTTTTTGGCTCTCAAGAGAGGCTAGTCTCAGTTTCTGGCAGAACCTGCCAGCAAGAGCAATACCTGGTGCCAGTCAACTGCACATCCAATCTTTGCTTCCAGTGGAAGAAACCCCAAGTACAGGAGAAAGAAGAGAGCACAGAGAGCATCCTCCATGATGAAGGCTAAGAACTGTGATGGGTGATGTGCAGTCATACTCCAATTTTGATATCACCTGCTAGGTGATTTGATCAGTGCAGGTTTTCTGTCTGACCAAAAGGACTTTTGTTTTTCCATTTCTGCCTGTCAGTATGGCATGTGTTCCCCCGTGGATGAAGGCTACCTCGCTGCACAGACATCTTATTGCTTTCTCCCAGTTCACATACCCTTTATATTTCTACGGGCAGGCAAAAACGACATGAACTATTTTCTACTGAGAAAAATTAGCCGGATTTAGAAAGTAAGGGTGGGAGAAGGAGGAGGAAGAGGAGGAGCAGACACCAGATGGGCAGTACTAGCCCATTTGGGCTCTCTTACATCTAGACTGGGATGCGCAGACATGGCAGGGTAGGTAGGAAGGATTATCATCTGGCAACCCAAAATACACAGCTGAAAATCATTGGTTATTTTCCACAGTTCAGATCTAGAGCTCAAAAACATCTCATCACAGTTTCCTTTCAACCACTTGCATTTAACCCCAGCCTCCTCTTATCCATCTCAGGCCCACCTCCAAGGTCACTCCTCATCATGATCTCCTGCCTTTTGTGTAACATTAATGCTCCCCACACCTCTGCAGAAGACGGAAGCAGTAAGCAAAGGGGATGAGAGGGTCTTTCACAGGCAAACATGCACATCCCTATGTGTATGTACCTTATCAGTACATGAAGAAGGTCATTTAGCCATTCAGGCCAGACATAATTATCTGGGGTTTTTTTGTCTTGCTTCTGAAATGCTACATGCTCCTGATCAATACAGCCATGAAGGGCCAGGTAAAGGGTCAGACTGTGGGTGTTCACTGCTCCAGGGAACGCGCCCTATGATTCCTCAGCTGTTTAACACCATAAATGGCCATTAAACAGGCCTCAATTTACCATCTGTTTGCTATCTATACTGCCACCAGTGCTAGTATCTGCTACAGCATAATCACCTGTATGTTATGGTTCAACCTCAGAGAAAGAAGGGTCAAATCTCCTAGTGACATTTGTTTCCTGAGCTCCTCGTAAGGTGCACTAGATTCCCTCCTATACCTAGACAAAAGCGGAGGACTGAACCCAGTTGATGTGTGTTCAGATGTGTCTACACTTGCACAACCTTGGGCTTTATGTTGCATGGAGAGTCCTCCACAAAGCAGCTACACAACCAGCTGCTGACCAGAATATCCCATAGTTTTAGGATGCTGGCACACTACTCATTTCCATGCTACTTGAGTATGGGGGTGGGAAACACCAAAGGAAATAACTAAGTAAGATGGGACTCCTGTCACTAAACAAAGATATCAGTTATGCTATACTCCTTTTTCGGCCACTGTGAAAAAAACCCAAAAAACAAAACAAATCCTAAAGTGTGAGTGGAGAGAAATAAGCATCTTTTCACTTCACTACTAAAGTAGACATCTGAAATAATTTCTAACTCCCTAAGAAATTTTCTCTCCTGCATTGGGAGCAAATCTCAGCCAAGAGGCTCAGCTGCAGTCACCAGCATTACAGATGAATAGAATTAGGTGAATCCCACCCATCCTGCCTGGTGCATTCCACCACAGTGTATTTTCAATTACTCATTTGCAGTTGGATGTTTCAGTGCAAATATAATGTACTTCAGAGGAAGGTATTTCTGATTAGGGAGATGAAGATTTTAATTTCAGTCCAAGTGAAGTGATCAGGGAGTCCTCTGTAATGTTATCCTCCCTCGATAATAAAAAAAGATAGCACAGCCGTAACAATTCTTCAGCATCTACCAGGGTACTTTCAAAGCCCTCAGCTTCAGAAGCAGATTGGAAAGAGCCACCAAAGCAGCTGGGCTTTCCCTGGGTACTTGGGGGACACCTGTTAGGGCACTGCTTCACTTCAGTTTCCATTCAGTCACCCCATCCATGCATACCCAGCACACCAGGTCTGCCCTGCTGGTTCGCACCTATTAAGCAGGGGGAACACAAAGGAATCTGGCAGACATTGTACCAGCTAACCCCAAAGGAAAGCTGGGTCTCCCTCTGAGCTCAGTGCAGATCTGGAACTAAAGTTGTACCTTTTGTAGCCCCTCAAAGTCCAAGCAAGCATCCCACTCATCCAAGGACAGGCTGGTTCTGGTCTGGGTTTTGTCTTTTAATCAATTCTGCCCTTGCTGTGTGAGTTCCCATCTCTCTGATGGAGATCTCTGCGGGGCTCTGCCCACTTTTATTTCCAGCAGAATAGGCCATTGTCACATACTGTACATAGGGACTATACTTGGACAGGTCATAATTGCCCATTTTGAATGCATTACACCACAGTCTCCTCTGATGCCTTTCTCTCCCTGTGGGTAACTCCAGCCCTGGATTTTTCAAAACAACACATCTTGGTTACTTGAATGACAGCTTTTGAGAAATGGGGCAATGTGCAACCAAAACAGAGAGATGGGAACCAAGAGACTTGGTGTTTAAACAAGAATCCTGCTGCTATCCTCAGGGAAGGGCCCTTCACTTCCTATATCCCTATTTTCTCCTGTTCTGTCAAAATCTGAATTGATGAAAAGCAGCTGAGAGACCTTGCCACCACAGCAGCTTTTCATCACTCTGCAAGATTCAGCCAATGTAAAGAAATTACTTTTTTTTTCTTCCAGCTTCAGGCAGTTTGACGCTCAAATACGAAAGAAAATGCAGCAAGTTTAACACAGAGAAAGGAAATGCATATTTGTATGTCTTCATAGCTTCTAATTAGTTTTGTAATGTTTATATAATGTCTAAAAAGCACTGACAGATCCCTTTCCGTAAAAATAAATGGAGGTATAAATGAAATCTTTCCTATCAAATAAGAAAAAATGCATTCAGATTGAACAGAAATGTTCCCATCTAGACATCTGGCTGATGGAAAACTAAGGATTCATTTTAAATCATAGATTTGCTGGTCACTTGTCGCTCAGGGGCACACTAGCAAACCTATGTCTGGGAAAAGCTGCCTTCTGGCAAAGTCAGAGCTTGAGAACCCACACACTTTTCATAGAATAATTTTCCCTTACAAAAGAAGGAAACAAACAAACAAACAAAATCTCTTTCCCATTGGAAGTCATGAAAGCAGTATCTTCTGGTCAACTGTTTTTATGATCAATAGCTCTACAGCATAAAATGGTTAGGTTGCTAATCCAAGTCCTTCATGGAAGAGCAGACTTCGTGCTAACATGCACCCAGGACATGTGTTCACTTGCACATATAATTTTAACGCTGAGTGCTAATGCAAGAATCAATATTTTCAGCCTAGGTAAGCCTGTGCGTGCTCTACAGCAGAGCAAGCAGTGTGGTTATGCTGCCATCAAGTGGATACACACCCTACACATTGCTGGATTGTAAATATCTTTCTGGAGCAGTAAAGATAACAGTGTTTTAGGGCTGTACTAAAAATTTTGGAGTTTTTTAACACCATACTGAAAAATGTCTGCATTCTCCAGCTGGTAGATTATTCATATGCAAATTATTGGGACAGATTTTACTGTAAACTCTCCGAGGTTCTCTGGCAACCTTCAGTTGCCATAACATGGGAAAAATCTGTTTGTGCACTCCTCAGATATATGACTATGTCCTATTTAAAATCCCAGGTTATATCAGATCTGTGGAAGCCCCAGTGGTAAAAAAAGGGGTTTGGGGTCCTTTCAAATTGACAGTGAGAATGGGGCTCTAAGGAGTGCCCTTGTGATGGTACAAGAAAGATTTTCACTATCTACAAGCTGATAGAGAACAAGTTAAAAATGCCTAAAAGCTACTGCTGAAAAGTTAATTCATGGTCCAAAAGTTTAGCTCTAGTGAGTGTGCTCTACTTCATACAATTTTTGGCTTCTTCACAGCATTTTTTTTCTGGCATTCTACAGCAAAGTATATCAAAGCTTCTGTCTTTGCAGCCAGTTCCCCCTGAGCAAAAAAAAAAAAAAATGCAGCACACTGAAACATGATGGTTCTCTTCTTAGCCTGAAAATGTTGCTTAAATCAGTGTTCCAATTTTATAGAATAGCGTCATGGAATAAACGAATTTTATACTTTTTACAATATTTATTTCTCAGATAAGATAAGCTAAATATTTTAAGTTTTTTAAATGAAAGAATCTAATATTTGCCTCCATTCACAAAACTATTTTATATGCATATTAGTGAAATACGAAGTATATTTTCTAGTGCTTTTTATACCAGTGCTCTTACTTAAAAAAAAAAAAAAAAAGAAAGAAGATGTAAAAGTGAAGCTAAAGACAATACTCCCCTCTAGGGGCACGAACAGAATTTGCAGCATTCCATTCAGAAGCGCATCATTTGTAAATCACATTAGTGAAATAAAACTAATAGGTCCTCCCAAGTGAAAGACAACCAGAATTATTAAGTCGTTCCCCCCAGAGAACACTGCTGCCAATGAAATCCGTCTAGAGGACATGTTGTGTTCCTATTTTCACACAGAAGGGCTGTAATGCTGCACATACACAGAAGCCCATTTATCAGATTTCCCTAGCAACACACATCCCATCGACTTCCGACTTAGACAACGTACCATCAAATGCAATATGCGAAGAGTACATTTTTCTTTATAAGCAAACATGTATGTCATGAAAACGTATGTCCTGACAAGTGCTAAAGCTGGAAGTTTGCTCAGCTGCTCATACTTGGTATATTTGGAAGTGAAATAGGATGGAAGGTCAGCACCGGCTCGGCTGCTTTCCTCCCCTTCATTCAGGCAGCCAGATGCGAGGTTGCAAAAGCAATTCAGGCATCTCTGTCAATGACAGAGGGTCCAATCCTCCCCGCACAGAATACTCCTACGTACAGTCTGGGAAGCTCGCAATTCCTCCTTGGAAACGAGGAGAATGCAGAGCTAACAGAGGGTTGTCTACACATCCCCAGATCCTGAGAACTGAGTAAGCCTGATGGGAGCTACAGGAACTGGGGCTCAAGCCTCAGTTGAGACCTGGTACCGTCACAACGCACTGCCAGGGGCACAAGCAGCTCTCCCCCAGAAAAGCCCAGTGCTGTCTATCTTCTCAAGGAAAGCCATCCTAGGTAACTCTGCTAGCTGTTACCTTTGCCAGGACACTCCAAGGCAGCTGAAGGGGCTGGCTGCTTGTCACAGTCACCTCTAAATAGGTTGGGATGCGATCCTCAAGCCACCCTGTGGCACAGCATGGCTCATGCTGCTAAAATACCCTTCATGAAAAGCTGCTGGTTTCTAAAGGAGCATAGCTCCATGCATGTTACAAAAGCATGCTCCTGACTCATGTTTAAGCAGAATAGCACAGACACTTTAAAGTTATTACTTGCAATAGTGGAAAGCAAGCTATTTTAAAAGCTTTGAGCTCTATTTCTTACCACATATGGAGCAGTTAGTAGAAATTTTATTTCCACAGACAATATTCTAACAAAAAAAAAATGTTATGTTGCATGGTTTTATAGGTTACAAAAACATTCTGTTTTTCTGTAGTCTACAAAATCATCAATCCCAAAAAATCAGGGGAAAAGGGGCTGAATGGGATAATAAGAAAGTCTGTGTCAAATCCATGTTTTTCTCCAGCTGCATATGCTGAGCTTTTCCTCAAGAGGGTACCTGTGGCACCTGACAATACTGTGCCATTTTCACCAGAGAGGCACCTCGACAGAGTAGCTGAGATTCAGTGACGAGCTCACCTAGGTCTCGCTCACTCAGGTGTCACTCTGCGAGCTGTTGTGGCTCAGCTCCTCACCTCATGAATCAGGGCTTCACTGCTTTTCTTTAGCACTGCAAAAAACAGTGCTTGCACGGAAATTGTGCAATCTGCCACACAAGTGTTTTGCTCCAGGCTGAATGTGAGTCTGATCTGGACTTCACTTACACAAGTAATTTACATAGATAAAGAGGAATTGCCACTGCAGCAATCTCTCTATGTAGTCCAGGCAGCAGTGAGACTGGTTTTAAGGCTGGCATTACTAACTTTTTAGTGAAGTTTCTCTGATACCTATTTGGACTTTTAAGTGTGTCTGGGTATCCTCTCATTTTTTTGGTTTATTATTGTGGTGGTCACTAATTTGGGGCTAGTAAGAACAGCAATACACATAGTAGAAGAGAAAATTAGGATTTTTTTCTTCTTTTAAACATGATTTCTATCATGTCTAAGTCTTTCTAGTGCTAATGCAGTTAAAATTAGGATGGTCTAAAGCTGTAAGGACATATATAAGGATACGTTGTATCTCCTTTTCCTTCCAGAAAAAGGGATTTAAGACTAGGGCCAAAAAAATAAAACAATTCTAAAATGCCTGAAATAAACCCTGGGAAGCCCCAGGTGCCTGTGTACAGAGGCACGACCCCCTTGAGCCTCTAGAAGTCTTAACCACTGGGCCTGTGATGAGCCTGGGACTTGCTCTCCCAGCATGCAGGACCACGCGGCCCCAGAGCAGGACACAGCAGCTCGGTTTCCCACACACGGCTGGGGGCTGCCTGCTGAAAACCCAGTGACCTCAGCGCCAGCTTCAGGCTCCCGAGTACTTTGCTGGGTCTTGGGCACCACTCTGGGCTTGTATATGGAAAGCTCAGAACAACACTTTGTTGATGGGTAGGCTTTTCATTTTATTTCTTTTTCAAGTTGTCCATATGACTATGGTTTTCTCCAAAACCTTGCTGAAGATAGACAGCAGTCTTAATTACTACAGGCTAATTACTTTTAATGAGCAAATTGCCACATACTGATGTGGGATTTGTCCTGAAAAGAATTTCAGACACCTAGAATCATCGATACTGTATCTTTTATGTAGGTTATGCAATGATGATACTTGGCAGTATACTCGAATAAGATGAGAAATAGAACTCTGAACATCTGAGATGCCCATTTGTTTCTCTGTAATGTAATGTCACAGCTTTTTTTGCAGGATAGTACTTGCTAAAGCAACTTCACAGTGCTGCTAGCTTATGTCATTTATCCCTATGATCATTTGCCTTTTAGCACTATTAGTCAAATTAATAAAAAAAAATGAAACAAAAGCTCCAAAGGTTCAAGATGTACTGCCCCAGAACAAAGTCTCAGTTTCTGGTCTTGAATAGTGTTCTCCTGCAGTCTGCACTACAGCCACAAATACAAACAGTAAGAGAGAACAGATCGTCATAAAAAAGCTGAACTGAATCATCAAATCTGTTGAGAATATGCTTTCCATTTAATCAAAAGAAATATTTAAGCACTAGCAGTACTCAGAAGCCACAAATTAATTGGTACTTGTAGGCAGCGATTATGTTTTCCATTTTTCTTGATATTCATATAAATATGTGTGAAAGATTGGTTGCCTGGCTCTGCTAGGAGTGGAGAAAGTGATGGTCCCCCCAAGTAATTGTAGAGTTATCTGGGAATTAGCATCAGAAGAACTCAATCCTGGCTATTACCTCATGGTATACAGCAGAGTGCCATCATCCTCCAGGCGCAGAAGCTTGTTTGGGGTTGTCATGTTGTGAGCGATAGACTTCTTGCCATTGTGAAAAAAAGTGTCCGGGGTCCAAATCTTGCTAGCGAGCAGGTTGTTAAGAGGGAGGCGTTGCATAGGTCCTTTGAATCGCAGCCTTTCATCTTTCCAGCTTTGTCGGAAAAAAACGTCAATGGTGTATTCCTGGCACAAAGAAACACTCAAGGTATTGCAGGATCTGAATAGAAACGATGGTTCCAAAAATGTCTTCAGCAAAGTAAATACAACCGAGCTGACAGCCACATGCTAACTTACCATTTCTGTGTCTGACACAGGACCAAAACTGGTAACATAGATGTCTGTTTTCACCTGAGTTATTCTCTCTGTAATAAATACAGGCTCCACATTAGTAATTGCTTTAAAATATAAATACATACTTGTGACATATTTCTCAATTCCCGAGTCACTCAAAAATCCCCAAAAGTTTGAAATTAAGAGCATGCTTGAGGAGGCATTTCATCCCAGATCAAATACAGTTGTTGACTTTCAGGAGTCCAGGCTCTCTGTTCTTACAATCAGAACGAAACCGGCCCTTCACGGGAGCATTTCCTCTGACTGACAGGTTTTGATAATAGAAACACAGAATGGTTTGGGTTGGAAGGCACCTTAAAGATCATCTCATTCCAACCCACTGTCATGGGCAGGGACACCTTCAACAAGACCAGGTTGCTCTAAGACCCATCCAGCCTGGCCTTGATCGCTTCCAGGGATGGGGTATCCACAGCTCCTCTGGGAAACCTGTTCCAGTGCCTCACCACTCTCAAGGTAAAGAATTTCTTCCTAATACCTAATCTGAATCTACCCTCCTCCAGTTTAAAACCATTACCCCTCACCCTATCACTGCACTCCCTGGTAAAGGATCCTTCCCAATCTTTCCTGTAAGCACCTTTAGGTAATGGAAGGTCTCTATAAGGTCTCCCCAGAGCTTTCTCTTCTCCAGGCTGAAAAAGCCCAACTCTCTCATTGTGTCTTCACAGGAGAGGTGCTCCAGCCCTCTCACCATCTTGGTGGCCTCCTCTGGACTTGCTCCAACAGGCTCATGTCCTTCTTATGCTGAGGTTCGAGCTGGCCACAGTACTCATGAAAGTTGAGGGGAAGAATCTCCTCCCTCAACCTGCCAGCCACCCTTCTTTTGATGCATCCCAGGATGCGATTGGCTTTCGGGGCTGTCAGTGCACACTGCCAGCACTTACTCAATACCTACCATAGGATGAGAAGAAGTGTATCTTGGAAGGACCTACTCTCCTCTGCTGGCTTGGGTGATCTGCTCGATTTCAGACATTTATCAGAGATGTCCGAAGTAAAGTGAAATTATTTCTGCCCTCAAATCTCTAAGTCCTCCCGGCATCTTTTCAAATCCAGGTCTAATTTAATTTAAGGGCAGAAATTTCAGAAGTTCGTTATATAAGATAAAAGCATCGAGCCCTATTTTCAAGCATCTCTGTGTAAAGTGAGAGGAGAAGGAGAGAAAGGGATGAAAGCAATGTGTTGGTCTCACAAGAGGAAGGGGTGGGGGTAGCCAGATTAAAAAAGGGCCAGGAAGAAACATAACAGATGGTTTACACATGGGTAGAAAATGAGAGAAATCTGGGGGAAAGAGAGCTGAAGGAGGGCTCAACAAGGTTAGGATGGCAACCACTATTCACATGCTACGGTTTTAAAATAGCTGCTGTAGAGGTTATCAAAAAGACATATCAATACAGATTTGCTGTACTTGTCTAAATATGGATGGTTTGGGGATCTATTTTTAAAAGGGATATGCATTACCCACATAATTTCATACAGGCTGACCAGTAAGGCAACCTAGCAGCAACCTGCTAGCATAATGCCTTGCTTACCTTAGGAAGTATCAGAAACAAAAATCCAAACTGTATCCAATTACAGAAAAAAAAATGTATCACAGATGCTCTCCTAACCCAACCTCAGATGACCCGGGTGACTGAAAGAACACAACTTTCCGTCATCTTTTCCTTGTGCCCCATTTGCTAGGAGACAAATCTACTTTCTGGACTTAGTTTAGTTAATCAAACACAAGTTCCTTGTCAAGGCCAAGAGCGGGTACCCACTTGAGAGGGCATCATGTAGACAACAGTCCTGTCTAGCAGGGCACCAGCTGAGCCAATGCACTGTCCTACCTCCCAGCCCTGGGCGCAGTCTGTTGTCGTAGCCGTCCAGCAGACCGTCCAAGATCCTGGTGAATATAGTGATGTTATCATTGGCGTCCTCTTTTACTGATGGCGTCGGCGTTTGTGAAAAGCTGTTTTATGCAAACAAAAGGAAACATGTCAAAAGTCATGTTGGTTTCAAGAGGCTTCAGCCTCAAGGGAACTTTGCGATGGAGCCTCCAAACTTCTGTCCTCTCCTGCTGCTCCTGAACAGCACAGGGAGCTGCAGCCATTTATTTCATCATTACTATAAACTCGTAAATAGCTCGCCCCGGAGGAGGACTCAAAGAAGGACCCATGCCATGGAGGTAAAACCTTGGGATGCCAGATTGGGGGACATCTGAGCCCTTTGATTTTTGTCCTTAATGTACAGGTAGATCCCTGTCCCCTGTGCTACCCTGTCCCACCAGCCCCACCACTTCCCCAGTGCTGGCTTGGCTCCATCTGCTCCAGGAGCAAGGTCAGCTCACAGCATCAGCAAAAGCTGTTACTGGCTTTCCCCACGTTAGCTCTCCATTCTTTGGGAACTACATCAGCTGGCAGGGGAGCCGCATGAGCAGTACAGGTTTGTCTGGATGCACCTTCAAGTCTGCCTGAAGGTGCTGTTCAATCTTTAAATGCCAAACAGCTTCTAATTTTCAAGTTTCTGTAATTTATTGCCAGAACAAAGGATGAACTCTAACCTCATTTGAGGATAACAAACTCCCACTACATTCAAAAATCCCACTGGGGTATCACTGGGGTATCTGAAAAACATACTGCTCTACAGAAAACACAGTTCTTCACTCCTCCTCTCTCTTTTGCATAAATTAGTTCTCCCTTGTAGTATGCAAATAACAGCAATGTGTAGTGGGCCTCATTCCATATCTTTTGGGCCTGATTTGTTTTTATTCTGAACTCTTTTTTATTTCATCATTTTATCCGTGGCTCAGACCTAGGAAGCTGCTCACAGCACAACTAACAACTTGCATTTTTAAATCTGTTTGATTTTCATTTAAAGATGCTTAGGAGAATCCCCTGCTTATTAATGCCTTTGCTTACCTAAAGAATAGACGTGGGAGATTATCCATAAGTATGCTTCACCTGCTCCAAGCAATGAGCATCTCTTAAGACAGCAAGTTTGCTCACACTTGGCGCTTATTCAGGATTCAGCCTCTGCTGAAATTGCCAGCAAACGCTCCAGCTGTGGCAGGGCACACAGCCCCACTAGGAACTGTACCCTGCCTCGTGCACCCTGCCAGCAGGCAGCAAGAGCTTACACGCACCAACCTGAACTCCATGGCAGACAGTCACTCAGAGATTAAAAAAAATAAAAAGAATCCATGTTTATTTAATAGCAGTCCCCAGGGAAATAAATCAGTAAATAAACAGAGAACCTCAGAGTATCTCTCTGAACAGCTTTCCTTGCAGAACACTTGTAATATATGTGTTTGCCTTACCTAACAGAACAGGATTCATACAAAGAAAGACAAAGGGACTTCAGCCTGGTTTTACCTGCATAAGGTTTCCACTAATGAGATCTCACTGACACCCCTGTAATGCATCTGGAAGTTTTAGAAACAGCACACCTAGCTCAGAACAAGCTGCTCTTGGCCATGTATCCCCTCTCAGACATGGGGACCCCCAGTCCTGCGCTTGTTCCCTTTACGGTTTGTACACTTCTGCTGCAAAAGGAAAGGATTGCAAAGCCTCTCAGGACGTGGGAGTAAGGGTGGGTGGTGGGAGCACAGGTCTGATTCCCTGAAACACCAAAGCCATGCAAATGCCTGGTTGAGGAGGTTTCTTATGGCCTGAGTGCAGTTGGCACTGCTGCAGTCCTCAGCAAGCTCCACACTGCAGAGCTCAAGGCCACCAAGGATCTCCCCTTCACTGCAGGTGGAGGCATAGCCACAAATCTTGCCTATTTTTCATCTCTCCATGGTGAAAAGACCAAATGAATTCTGCTTTTTATGCTGTGACCACAACCTCTGGTGAGCAATTGAGGCAGACAAGATCACGGACATGTCTGACTTCATGCAAGACAGTTAATCCGTAGAAGCAAACTGATTAGGGAAACATTAGACGTCTTTGCAGGCTAGACCATTCCAGAAAAAAAAAAATGTACACTTTTTTGTCAATTTTAATTGAAGGGATTCACCATTTAAAAGTGAATATTCACAAGTAGCAGCCTAACAAATGCAAACTGGAGACGGAACTTACAGACTTTCTTTACATGCGGCAACCACAACTAATGCTCTGATAAAATCCTAGAATAAAGCATGAAAATCCAGTACACCTAGAATACTATTTTCGACTTTTCTCATCTATTTTATCTTCTTTTTTTTCCATAAGAAAGAGATATGCATCATGCTGTCTGCCTGCTACACCATATCAATGTAGGATCCCATTTTCATTTTCCACTGCATCTGACAAAGAAGCAGAGAGATCAAACTTCATTTCATTCCTACAAGTTTCATGAGAAGCTGTGACTAGACAAGGGGAGAGCAATCTAAATTAGTACCTCATTAAGTAAAAATGTGAGGTTAGCAGTCATCTATTCCCTCTGGCTCGCTGACTGGGCCACTCAGTACGCATGTAGCTCAGAAAGTGCCTCAGCAAGACCAGCCCCACTCCTCTCTAATAATTAAGAGATATGGAGGAGACTTGCAGGGTCATTATGAAAGATCTTGGGAGAAAAGGACAGCAGAGGTAAAATGTAGGTGTTGCAACAGGAGATAGGAACAAGGGATATCAAATGTGGAGCTGGGATTATTGCAAAGATGCAGTGCTGGGGGCACAGGACACAAAGCTTCACTAGTTTCTCTGCTCTTGAAAAAGCTTGTTATTTTTAGTGCTTATGGCTGAATTCAAAGCCAATTGAACTCTGAGGGAGGATTTCCATTGAACTATTTTTGTGGAGATGGGACAAAATATACTTAGTTCTCATAACTGCTCCTCTGAATCTAAGAGTAATTGATGCTGCTTCCCTCTGTCTCAGCTATGTACATCTTTCACAGGAATAGTACACACATGCCATATACTGAAGTACTTTTATCTCTCCACAATAAAAGCTAATTAATAGAGGAAAAAGATGGATAAACAACTATGGTGAAGACTAGTAAAAAGTCTGCACTTCTGCAAAACTGCAATCCAATTTAGATTTGGCAGATCGCTTCACCCAAAAAGAAGGGCATCTGATTCTGAGTTTCAGTGAAATGTCAGTATTATGTGAAGTTGCATTTGTAGATAGATTGCTGTTTGCTCTTATGTAAGTGTTACGTTTTCTTCCTTTACAGAAAGTTAGCATCTAATTTCTGTTATTGAAATGGATGGTGAAGTGCATGTTTTGAAAGGTTGTCATGACACAAGACACGTAAACCGTACTTGCAAAGTTATGTGCGTAGATACCATATAGCTCAATGAATGGAGGGAAAACAGGTGCTACATAGCGTAAATTAATTACTTCCACACAGCTAAGGATTAGGCTTTATCAACATATTAGTAGATAAGCACATTATTGCCTCTCTGCAGTGAAAAATGTTTTCATAGCAGAAATTTTCAGTTATGGATAAAAATAAACCTAGAAAAGAATCTTAGGGAAATGCTAAGAAAATTCAGAGATAATTGCATTTAAAGCTCATTATTGAACATAAACTAAACCAACCAGGAATACTTCTCATCACATTTATTTAATATTGCAATTTCAGGATAACTGAAAAAATCAGAAGCCACAGAAGAGGCCCATCAGTGTAAAATGTAATAACTCTCTAAAGATGCTCAGCTACCTCTTTTGATGAGTTCATCATTTACCACTTTAAACATCATTGTCTTTTTTGCCATCTAGTCAAAATCATGGCAGGTACTATTCATAGATTACTTGTATTAAATATATGGTAGATATTTAATTATTTTTCCAAAACTTCTTTCAAAAATAAAGGTAAGAAATTCTGGAAAAATAACTGAAGAGTATTTTGCTATGGAAAGATATATTTTTCTCTCTCTGTCTCTCTGCAGAGTAGTGTTTCCAATAAATTGCTTTAATAGGATTGCAATTATATCGGAACTTCAGACAAATTAACAGTTTGTGGAAAAGATAGTAGAGAACGCACTTGGAAACTTTTGGATAAAGCCAGCTGGCCAGACACCAGGGGAAATAGATTTACTTTTCTAAGTTAGCTTCTTGCCACCCCTTCCATACGGATTCTTGAGATGTATAAATGTTGGTTTTATGAATTTTTGAGCTGAAGATTCAATTCTTTCACTTGGGATTAGAACAGAGGACTAACTAAAATGGTGAACCTTTAATACTATCTTTAGATTTTAAAAAAATTATTTATTCCTTTTATTTAGCAAGAGCAGTATCTTACTACCTTCTGGTAGGCAGCAATTTGTGAGCAGTGCAGTGAAAGCCTGTCTTTCATAAGGTGACATCTTACAGTCCTCACCCCTGGCACCTTAATGGCTCTTTCGATGTCCTGAACCCCTTCTAGGGTCATCACACACCTCCCAGGACTCTCAGCTCCCCAGGTCACTGAGCTGCAGCTTCCCTGGGAGGCACTGTGTGCCAAGGCTTCTCCTGCACCAAGTATGTGCTGGGTGGCCGGAGGGACACTCCTGCTCTTTGGCCAGCTGGCAGGCCAGAGATGCTGAAGCTGTTCGGCTGTTCGGCAGTAGGACTGACTGATGACTGTCTGCCTCCTGCAAGCAGTTCTACGTATCAACTTAGTTTTCCAGTTATTAAAATTGTCTAATGGGTTCAAAAAGCTATCTGGAGATATGGAGAACAAAAGGTAGACAAAATAAAAAGAAATAAACAGACAAGCATGACTGCATAAGGATACGATAATACTTACAAAATTAGTGTTTAAAAATATGAGGAAGAGCTCCCTAGCATCACAAGTACTGGGAAAGAGATATCACAGCAGAACTAACTGCTTAGGGCTGCAGAGACTAACTCGAAATAACAGCCTGAAGGAGAGGTATGTTTTGCCTAAATAGCAGGATTATGGTCTTAGCGATAAGGGCCGTGAGCTAGAGAAGAAGTATGTGAAACTACAGACTGAATTCTTCAGAGTGAACAGAGCAATACTGGGCTGGCTACACATCATTGGGATGTTCTGTCCTCTGTGTTTCTACTATTATAAATATTATTAGCAGATGGCAACTATGCTGTGGGTACATGAACAATGTCCATCCCTGTTGGTTTTGGCTCTCAGACAGATTTCTGAAATTGCACGTCCAAAACACAAATACACCAGGGCTGTGCATCACCAGCATGACCCCACGGATGGCCTGGGACTTGCAAAGTAAGAGCCAGGACACAGTAAGGTTGGCCAGCTTGGAGCCAGGGCTACCTCACCTCAGGGAGATCTGTGCATGCAGCCACACATGGCACTGACCCTCGCAGGGCTGACACCCCGAGGGGCCACAAGGAAGCAGTGTTTTATCTCACCTGGAAATACTCTTCACGGTTGCATTTGACTTTTAATCATTCCCTAACTTTATTATTAATGTTTACTTTTGAGACAGTTGTAACTACCTTGAAATGCTCAGGTAAAATACCTTAACTTGTTAGAGCATTATACATCTCAAGGCTGAATTCAAGCAAGCATGAAAAAGCTTTGACGCATGCTGGACCATTTCTGCAGAAGTAGATTCATAAAACTGCTAAACCAACAACGGGGGGGAGGGGACTTCACAACCTCTTCTCAGTTCATCTATATCTTTGAATTTTAATTCAGTGATTTTTCTTTAGATAGCTGCTACCAGCTATGTCTACAGTCCTCCTCTACTGCCTACTAATGTGGATAATTCTCGATAGTCATTACACATTTATGTTAAACATTAATCACAGTCTTTTGCTGAGATTTCTCAAGTAGCCTAGCAGATTGAGATACATAATTTCTGTTTATTTTACCAGGCATTGTGCATCAAAATCCCCCAAGGTGGCCTTGGCTATGTCAGCAAAAACTGTATTTATGATTTAATATAAATATGGAGTGACTATGGATAACTATAGAAAAACATCTGCCTTCATCTTTAATGTCCTACAGTATTTGGATTTTTAATTTGTGCTCCTTTGACCAATCACTTTTATCTAGCACATTGCAAAACATACTGTGTTTTGCAATAACAGCGCAGTAGAAACGTGGATGAAGCTAATAAAGAAGAACCTGGTAGCAACAGCGTTATCAGTATTAGATTCCTGCAGTTAATACAGCAGCCTACATGTTAATTGTACCGCTCTGTCCTGAAGAGTCAGTCCCAAAGCACTTAGCAAATTACACTCTGAAACTGCTTCTGCCTCTGAAGCAGAAGCACTGGAGCATCCTCTGTCTTCCGAGCAGGGTCAAAATTCAGCCCTAAGGCAGTGTGTGAATGGTGCAGTGAATTGGAGCTGCTTATCTCTGCAGGCCTGGACTAAAATTACTAGATCAGAAATGGGGGGAAAGAGGGGTGGGAGAATTTATATGATGATCTCATTTTAGTGCACAGAAGCTTTCTTACTAACTTGCAGAAAACAAGTGTCCTAGTTTCCTCTGACTGTCCTGTTCTGATTATCTGCCAGGTTACAGGTCACACTGATTTCTGCCTGGGACTTTGATTCAATATTTGCTTTGGAGTCTGGTTTTTGGGCTGTTTCGTTTTGGTTTTGGGGTTTTTTTTGCATCCTTGTCCATCTATTCTTCTGCTAGAGGAGAAACACAATCCAACGACCCACACACCAAGCAGGTCACACTGAACTATTGCCATGTGCTGCCTTCTGCAGGGATGATGAACAATCAAGAAGGGCTTAAGGTTATAGTCACCAAGACTTTCTCAATGTGGAAATACTTTGTCAAACTAGAAATATGTAAAGATAAGTAATGTAAAGCCAGTCCCACTCTATCTCTGCCCTCTTAAATTCTGTCACAAAGTCCTGGAAGACTTTTGACTCATGGTGAAAGCAGGATCAGGTTTTTCCAGGGTGAATAAATGAGTATGCAACTCTTCGCATCCTCTGTAGAGTGCAGTCCTACAACTGTTCATATAAACCTCCGAGGTCTCAGGCTTCCGCCTACCTACACAGGACACGTGCTGGATACCAGGCTAAGCTTTGCTTACAGCATAGACAATCATCACTCAAAGTTTGGTCTTTCTCCGAGCTCCAATCTGGAAAAAATCAGTTTACTTGAAATCAGAAACTGATTTGCATCTCCATTTTGTATCTTCTTATAGCAAGGAATGGATGGGTGTGCTTGTGAATCAGCATGTTGGGAGGATTCATTTTTTTCTGGTGAAATCATAAATAATTGTTCTCCTCCACAAAGAAGAATCAACCTACGTTTCCCAGGCGCTTGCAAAATGCTTTTTCCAGATTCCATTGTATAGCTCAAATTTGGAAAGTTCTTAAGATCTCCGGTTATAGGAAAAACATATAAATAGATGGTTTTTGACTTTCTTTTTCATTTTCGCAGAGCTATAGTCAGAGTATCTCTTTGATACACTTTTCAGAATATCAACGTCAGGAAAGCATCCAAAGCAAAAATAAGGAAAGAGGATTCCTTGCTATATGCTTCAGGGGAACACAATTTCTAATTATTCTACAGGTTTCTAACTCATACATCCTTCTAAGCAGTCACTATCTTAGGTCACTCAGGAGGAAAGCCTGTAGCAGCTAGCAACATGCAGCAAGTCCCACTGTTGCAGTTTCGGGGGTTTTTTTGCACTACTGCCTATAACCTGCACCCATCAGGTGAGAGGGAAGGTGCAAGAACCCCCCAACACAGACACTGGGACAGAGGGCACCACAGCCCCTGGCTGTGCTAAACCCAGGTCAGAGCACTCAGCAGCTGTAGGCCTGGTCTGAGCTCCTCCTGCCCCACAAGCCTTTCCACAACAACGCTGCAGGCATAAAGAACTGATACAAGAGACCAAATGTGAACAGGAGAGAAAATCACTCCTTTCCCCGACACCAGCACGTTAGGATGAAACGCAAAGCCCTCTTGTTTTGTTCAGCTGCTCCATACCACACAGAGCCAAGGTTTCTCATTTCCCTAAAAAACCCACAGCAGAAATTCAAATGCAATTGGCAACTCACCCGAAGTGGCTGGCTAAACTCATGGAAACGCAGAAGAGGAAGAAGTTTTTGATCATGATAAAGTCAGAGACCATCCCATTGTCCATTCCAGAGGAGAAGAGGAACGCAGGTGGTTGCTTTGGTGAAGGTGCAGCTGTTCACTTTGTTCTTACACTGCAACAATACAAAAAATTAATAAATTATTGAACGGACCAAGAGCAGGATAGCGGAGTTCAGCTAACACCGCATCTTTTGCTATCTGCATTTTTCACAAACTTATCTAGGCTTATGTAAACATCAGCTGTTTATGTAAAATTGTATATCTTCAAGGACGTGTTTTACCTTCTGCTGACAGCAAACTGCAAAACAGGAAAAATTGTTTGTGGCCCAGCTTTCCCCTATATTTGTCTGTGGTATAAGTAACTAAAGAAATAGCCACCATTTTCCAAATGCCAATTTCAACCCTTTACCTATTTCAACAACTTCCACATGCCTGCAAACCCAGGGCTGTGTGCAGCCTCCGCATCCTTTCCTTCCATCGCAATTTTTTCCCATTAAATACCCGGCTTCCCTTTCCAAAATCCCAGTTGAAATGCCAAGAAACACCTACTGCTTCTTGGAATTCATGCTGCTGATGCACGGCTTAGCAAAAGGAGGGTGGGTTGTTGGGGGTGGGGGGAAGAGGGTAAAAAGTGACCTTCCTCGCAAAGGCACATAAACCTCACGCTAGCACGAAGAACGACAGTAATGTAGCTGCTCCAGCGACTGCTGCTTTTTGGATACCTGCCTCAGCGACCAGATCACCAATTTCAGCATTGTGCACTAACGTTTTCCTCTGTGCCCTATTAAAAACAAACAAAAAAAACCAAAACCACAACAAAACCCCCCAAAAGCCAACGAAACAAAAAGCAAACAAACCACCCCGAACCCGACAAAAACCCCAAAGCAACCCCCAAAAACACACCCAGAGGGGAATTACCTGGATT